>CAWUPB010000724.1:0-11015 GCA_963924115.1 Dovyalis caffra | reverse complement strand
CAAACTACATTTTTTCACCAAAATAACTCATAAGTTCATGGCTTATAGCTATGAGTTTTGGTCGTTAGCTCGTTTCGCATCGAACTTAGGTCCAAACAGCTCAAACCTAGCTCGATAGTTTTTTGTCGGCTTTTATCGCACTCATATCATTTCACGTATTCCAAATCTAGTTTGCTCGTATCTTCTTGAAAAACTATGAAGGCTGATTTTGAAAGACCAAACTACATTTTTTCACCAAAATAACTCATAAGTCATGGCTTATAGCTATGAGTTTTGGTCGTTGGCCCGTTTCGCATCGACTTAGGTCCAAACAGTCTCAAACCTAGGTCGATAGTTTTTTGTCGATTTTTATCGCACTCATATCATTTCACGTATTCCAAATCTAGTTTGCTCGTATCTTCTTGAAAAACTATGAAGGTTGATTTTGAGAGACCAAACTACATTTTTTCACCAAAATAACTCATAAGTCATGGCTTATAGCTATGAGTTTTGGTCGTTGGCCCGTTTCGCATCGACTTAGGTCCAAACAGACTCAAACCTAGCTCGATAGTTTTTTGTCGGCTTTTATCGCACTCATATCATTTCACGTATTCCAAGTCTAGTTGGCTCGTATCTTCTTGAAAAACTATGAAGGCTGATTTTGAAAGCCCAAACTACATTTTTTCATCAAAATAACTCATAAGTCATGGCTTATAGCTATGAGTTTTGGCCATTGGTTCGTTTCGCATCGAATTTGGTCCAAATAGCTCAAACCTAGCTCCACAGTTTTTTATCGCTTTTATCGCACTAATATCATTTCACGTATTCCAAGTCTAGTTAGCCCGTATCTTCTTGAAAAACTATGAAGGCCGATTTTGATGGCCTAAATTATATTTTTTCACCAAAATAACTCATAGTTAATGGCTTATAGTTATGAGTTTTGGTCGTTGGCCGTTTCGCATCGAACTAGTCCAAACAAATCTCAAACCTAGCCCGATAATTTTTTATCAATTTTTATCGCACTCATATTGTTTCACGTGTTCCCACTCTAGTTGGCCCGAATCTTCTTAAAAAGCCATGAAAAATGATTTTGAGGGCCTAAACTACATTCTTTTTACCAAAATCACTCATAGGTCATAACATATAGAGATGAGTTTTAATTATTGGCTCGTTTCATATCGAACTAGGTCCAAACAAACTCAAACCTAGATCGATAGTTTTTCATCGCTTTTATCGCACTCATACCCTTATATGTATTCCCACTCAAGTTGGCTCGAATCTTCTTAAAAAACCATGAAAGATGATTTTGAATGCCTAAACTATATTTTTCCACCAAAATAACTAATAGTTAATGGCTTATAGTTAAAGTTGTGGTCGTTGGGCGTTTCGCATTGAACTAGGTCCAAACAACTCAAACCTAACCCGATAGTTTTTCATCGCTTTTATCGCACTCACATCGTTTCACGTATTCCAAGTCCAAGTTGGCCGCATCTTTTGAAAAAGTGTGAAGGCCGATGTTGAGGGCCCAAACTATATTTTTTCACCAAAATAACTCATAAGTCATGGCTCATAGCTATGAGTTTTGGTCGTTAGCTCTTTCGCATCGAACTAGGTCTAGAAAGCTCAAACCTAGCCCGATAATTTTTCGTTAATTTTTATCGCACTCATATCGTTTCACATATTCCCACTCTAGTTGGCTCGAATCTTCTTAAAAAACCATGAAGAATGATTTTGAGAGCCTAAACTATATTCTTTTTACCAAAATCACTCGAAGTCATGACTTATAGCGATGAGTTTTGATCGTTGGTCCGTTTCGCATTGAATTAGGTCCAAATAGCTCAAACCTAGCTCGATAGTTTTTCGTCGCTTTTATCACACTCACGCCGTTTCACATATTCCAAGTCCAAGTTGGCACGTATCTTCTTAAAAACATTAAAGGCCGATTTTGAGGGCCCAAACTATAATTTTTCACCAAAATAACTCATAAGTCATGGCTTATAGCTATGAGTTTTGGTTGTTGGCCCGTTTCGCATCTAACTAGGTCCAAACAAATCGAAACCTCTCCCGATAGTTTTTCGTCACTTTTTATCGCACACATAATGTTTCACGTATTCCCACTCTAGTTGGCCCAAATCTTCTTAAAAAATCATGAAGGATGATTTTAAGGGCCTAAACTACATTCATTTTAACAAAATCACTCATAGGTCATGGCTTATAGCGATGAGTTTTGATCGTTGGCCCGTTTCGTATTGAACTAGGTCCAAATAGCTCAAACCTAGCTCGACATTGTTTCATCGGCTTTTATCACACTCACAATGTTTCACGTATTCCAAGTCCAAGCTTAGCCCGTATCTTTTTGAAAACCGTGAAGGCCGATTTCGAGGGCCTAAACTATATTTTTCACCAAAATAACTCATAAGTCGTGGCTTATAGTTGTGATTTTTGGTCGTTTGCCCATTTTGAATCGAACTACGTCTAAATAGCTCAAACCTGGCCCAATATTTTTTCGTTATTTTTTATCGCACTTATACCGTTTCACGTATTCCAAGTCCAGCTTAGCCTATATCTTCTTGAAAAACTCGTGAAGGTTGATTTTGTGGGCCCAAACTATATTTTTTCACTAAAATAACTCATAAGTCACGGCTTATAGCGATGAGTTTTAATCGTTGGTCGGTTTCATATCGAACTAGGTCCAAACAAATCTCAAACCTAGCTCAATATTTTTTCATCGGCTTTTATCGCACTCATACCGCTTCATGTATTCCTACTCCAGCTCGCCCGAATCTTCTTAAAAAACTATGAAGGATGATTTTGAGGGCCTAAATTATATTTTTCACCAAAATAACTCATAGTTAATGGCTTATAGTTTTAAGTTTGGTCGTTGGCCGTTTCGCATCGAACTAGTCCAAACGAACTTCAAACCTAGCCCGATAATTTTTTATCAATTTTTATCGCACTCATATTGTTTCACGTGTTCCCACTCTAGTTGGCACGAATCTTCTTAAAAAGCCATGAAAAATGATTTTGAGGGCCTAAACTACATTCTTTTTACCAAAATCACTCACAGTGTCATGACATATAGAGATGAGTTTTAATTATTGGCTTGTTTCATATCGAACTAGGTCCAAACAAACTCAAACCTAGATCGATAGTTTTTCATCGCTTTTATCGCACTCATACCCTTACATGTATTCCCACTCAAGTTGGCTCGAATCTTCTTAAAAAACCATGAAAGATGATTTTGAAGGCCTAAACTATATTTTTTCACCAAAATAACTAATAGTTAATGGCTTATAGTTAAGAGTTTTGGTCGTTGGTCGTTTCGCATTGAACTAGATCCAAACAGACTCAAACCTAGCCCGATAGTTTTTCATCGCTTTTATCGCACTCACATCGTTTCACGTATTCCAAGTCCAAGCTTGGCCGCATCTTTTTGAAAAAGTGTGAAGGCCGATGTCGAGGGCCCAAACTATATTTTTTCACCAAAATAACTCATAAGTCATGGCTCATAGCTATGAGTTTTGGTCGTTAGCTCTTTCGCATCGAACTAGGTCTAGAAAGCTCAAACCTAGCCCGATAATTTTTCGTTAATTTTTACCGCACTCATATCGTTTCACATATTCCCACTCTAGTTGGCCCGAATCTTCTTAACAAACCATGAAGAATGATTTTGAGGGCCTAAACTATATTCTTTTTAACAAAATCACTCGAAGTCATGACTTATAGCGATGAGTTTTGATCGTTGGTCCGTTACGCATTGAACTAGGTCCAAATAGCTCAAACCTAGCTCGATAGTTTTTTGTTAGTTTTTATCGCACTCACGCCGTTTCACGTATTCTAAGTTCAGCTTGGCACGTATCTTCTTAAAAACATTAAAGGCTGATTTCGAGGGCCCAAACTATAATTTTTCACCAAAATAACTCATAAGTCATGGCTTATAGCTATGAGTTTTGGTCGTTGTCGCTTTGCATCAAACTAGGTCCAAACAAATCGAAACCTCTCCCGATAGTTTTTCATCATTTTTTATCGCACACATAATGTTTCACGTATTCTCACTCTAGTTGGCCCAAATCTTCTTAAAAAGCATGATGGATGATTTTAAAGGCCTAAACTACATTCATTTTATCAAAATCACTCATAGGTCATGGCTTATAGCGATGAGGTTTGATCGTTGGCTCGTTTCGCATTGAACTAGGTCCAAATAGCTCAAACCTAGCTCGACATTGTTTCATCGCTTTTATCGCACTCACAATGTTTCACGTATTCCAAGTCCAAGCTTGGCCCGTATCTTCTTGAAAACTCGTGAAGGTTGATTTCGAGGGCCTAAACTATATTTTTCACCAAAATAACTCATAATTCATGGCTTATAGTTATGATTTTTTGTCCTTTACTCGGTTCGAATCGAACTAGGTCCAAACAGATCTCAAACCTAAGCCGATAGTTTTTCGTCCGTTTTTATCATACTTATACCGTTTCACATATTCTAAGTCCAAGTTGGCCCGTATCTTTTTGAAAAAATGTGAAAGCCGATTTTGAGAGCCCAAACTACATTTTATCATCAAAATAACTCATAAGTCAAGACTTATAGCTATGAGTTTTGGTCGTTGGCTCGTTTCGCATCAACCTAGGTCCAAACAGACTCAAACCTAGCTTCGATAGTTTTTTGTCGCTTTTTATCGAACTCATATCATTTCACGTATTCCAAGTCTAGTTGGCATGTATCTTCTTGAAACATTATGAAGGCTGATTTTGAGAGCCTAAACTACATTTTTTCACCAAAATAACTCATAAGTCATGGCTTATAGCTAAGAGTTTTGGTCGTTGGCTCGTTTCGTATCGACCTAGGTCCAAACAAACTTCAAAGCTAGCTCAACAGCTTTTTGTCGCTTTTATCGCACTCATATCATTTCATGTATTCCAAGTCTAGTTAGCCCGTATCTTCTTGAAAAACTATGAATGCCGATTTTGAGAGCCCGAACTATATTTTTTCACCAAAATAACTCATAAGTCATTGCTTATAGCTATGAGTTTTGGTCATCGGCCCTTTCGCATGGAACTAGGTCTAAACAGTCTCAAACCTACCTCGATAATTGTTCGTCACTTTTTATCGCACTCATAATGTTTCACGTATTCCCACTCTAGTTAGCTCGAATCTTCTTAAAAAACCATGAAGGATGATTTTAAGTGGCCTAAACTACATTCATTTTATCAAAATCACCCATAGGTCATGGCTTATTGCGATGAGTTTTGATCGTTGTCACGTTTTACATTGAACTAGGTCCACATAGCTCAAACCTAGCTCGACATTGTTTCATCAATTTTTATCACACTCACAATATTCACGTATTCCAAGTCTAGTTGGCCCGTATCTTCTTGAAAAAACTATAAAGGCCGATTTTGAGAGGCCAAACTATATTTTTTCACCAAAATAACTCATAATTCATGGCTTATAGCTATGAGTTTTGGTCGTTAGCTCGTTTCGCATCGAACTTGGTCCAAACAGACTCAAACCTAGCTCGATAGTGTTTTGTCGGCTTTTATCGCACTCATATCATTTCACGTATTCCAAATCTAGTTTGCTCGTATCTTCTTGAAAAACTATGAAGGTTGATTTTGAAAGACCAAACTACATTTTTTCACCAAAATAACTTATAAGTCATGGCTTATAGCTATGAGTTTTGGTCGTTGGCCCGTTTCGCATTGACTTAGGTCCAAACAGACTCAAACCTAGGTCGATAGTTTTTTGTCAGCTTTTATTGCACTCATATAATTTCACGTATTCCAAATCTAGTTTGCTCGTATCTTCTTGAAAAACTATGAAGGCCGATTTTGAAAGACCAAACTACATTTTTTCACCAAAATAACTCATAAGTCATGGCTTATAGCTATGAGTTTTGGTCGTTGGCCCGTTTCGCATTAACTTAGGTCCAAACAGACTTCAAACCTAGCTCGATAGTTTTTTGTCGCTTTTATCGCACTCATATCATTTCACGTATTCCAAGTCTAGTTGGCCTATATCTTTTTGAAAAACTATGAAGGCCGATTTTGGGAGCTCAAACTATATTTTTTTTCCAAAATAACTCATAAGTCATGGCTTATAGCTATGAGTTTTGGTGGTTGGTTCATTGCACATCAAACTAGGTCCAAACAACTCAAACCTAGCTCGATCGGATTTTGTTAGTTTTTATCGCACTCACGCCGTTTCACGTATTCCAAGTCCAAGCTTGGCCCGTATCTTCTTGAAAAACTTTGAAGGCCGATTTGGAGGGCCCAAACTACATTTTTTCACCAAAATAACTCATAAGTCATAGCTTATAGCTATGAGTTTTGGTCATTTGCCCGTTTCGCATCGAACTAGGCCCAAACAAGTCTCAAACCTATCCTAATAGTTTTTCGTCGCTTTTATCGCACTTATACCGGTTCATGTATTCCCACTCCAGCTTGGCTCGAATCATCTTAAAAGACCATGAAGGATTATTTTCGTGGCCTAAACTACATTCTTTTAACCAAAATCACTTATAGGTCATGGCTTATAGCGATAAGTTTTGATCATTAGCCTGTTTTGCATTGAACTAGGTCCAACCAACTTAAACCTAGCTCGATAGTTTTTTGTCATTTTTTATCGCACTCATATCGTTTCACGTATTTCAAGTCCAGTTAGCGTGCATCTTCTTGAAAAACTTTAAAAGCTTATTTTGAGAACCTAAACTACATTTTTTCACGAAAATATCTCATAGTTCATGACTTATAGTAATGATTTTTGGTCGTTTGGCCGTTTCGAATTGAACTACGTCCAAATAGCTCAAACCCGACCCGACATATTTTTGTCGTTGTTTTTTGCACTTATACTCGTTTCACGTATTCCAAGTCCAAGCTTGGCTCGTGTCTTCTTGAAAAACTATGAAAGCCGATTTTGAGAGCCCAAACTATATTTTTTCATCAAAATAACTCATAAGTCATGGCTTATAGCTATGAGTTTAGGTCGTTGGCTCGTTTCGTATCGAACTAGGTCCAAACAAACTTCAAACCGAACTCGATAGTTTTTCATCGCCTTTTTATCGCACTCATATCGTTTCACGTATTCCCAATCCAAGCTTGGTCCGAATTTTCTTAAAAATCCATGAAGGATGATTTTGACTCGCCTAAACAATATTTTTTTTTATCAAAATAACTCATAATTAATGGCTTATAGTTATGAGTTTTGGTCATCGGTCATTTCGCATCGACCTAGGTCCAAATATCTCAAACCTAGCCTAATAGTTTTTCATCGCTTTTATCGCACTCATATCGTTTCACATATTCCAAGTCCAAGCTTGGCCCGTATCTTCTTGAAAAAGTGTGAAAGCCGATTTTGACAGACTCAAAACTACATTTTTTAAGAAATGGCTTATAAGCAATGAGTTTTGGTCGTTGGCCCATTTCGCATCGAACTAGGTCCAAACAAATCTCAAACCCAAACTCGACAGCTTTTTCATCGCTTTTATCGCACTCATGTCGTTTCACGTATTTAAAGTCCAGCTTGGCCCGTATCTTCTTGAAAAACTTTCAAGACCGATTTCGAGGGCCTAAACTATGTTTTTTCATGAAAATAACTCATAGTTCGCGACTTATAGCAATGATTTTTGGTCGTTTGCTCGTTTTGAATTGAACTAGGTCCAAACAAACTCAAACCTAGCCCGATAGTTTTTCATCAATTTTTATCACACTTATACCGTTTCATGTATTCCAAGTCCAAGCTTGGCCCGTATCTTCTTGAAAAAGTATGAAGGCTGATTTTAAGAGCCCAAACTATATTTTTCCATCAAAATAACTCATAAGTCATGGCTTATCGCTATAAATTTTAGTCGTTAGCTCGTTTCGCATCCACCTAGGTCCAAACAAACTTCAAACCTAGCTCGATAGTTTTGTGTCAGCTTTTATCGTACTCATATTATTGCATGTATTCCAAGTCTAGTTGGTGCGTATCTTCTTGAAAAACTATGAAAGCCGATTTTGATAGCCCAAACTATATTTTTTCACCAAAATAACTCATAAGTCATGCCTTATAGCTATGCGTTTTGGTCGTTAGTCCATTTAACATCGAACTAGATCCAAACAACTCAAACCTAGCTCGATAGTTTTTCATCAATTTTTTATCGCACTCATACCGTTTCACGTATTCCCACTCCACTTGGCTCAAATCTTCTTAAAAAACCATGAAGAATGATTTCGAGGGCCTAAACTATATTTTCTTTTACCAAAATAACTCATAGTTAATGGCTTATAGTTATAAGTTTTGGTCGTTGGTCGTTTCGCATCGAACTAGGTCTAAACAAACCTCAAACCTAGGCCGATAGTTTTTTATCGCTTTTGTCGTACTCACATCATTTCACGTATTCCAAGTCCAAGCTTGGCCCGT
The DNA here is from genome assembly GCA_963924115.1 of Dovyalis caffra. NCBI lineage: Eukaryota > Viridiplantae > Streptophyta > Magnoliopsida > Malpighiales > Salicaceae > Dovyalis > Dovyalis caffra. The sequence continues at coordinate 2,638 of CAWUPB010000724.1, read as the reverse complement.
ATCTTCTTCAAAAACTCGTGAAGGCCGATTTTAAGTGGCCCAAACTATATTTTTTTAACAAAATAACTCATAATTCATGGATTGTAGAAATGAGTTTTTGTCATCGACTCGTTTCGCATCGAACTATATCCAAACAAACTCAAACCTAGCCCATCGCTTTTTCATCGCTTTTATCGCACTCTTACCGTTTGACGTATTCCTACTCCAGCTTGATCCGAATCTTCTTAACAAACCAGAAGAATGATTTTGAGAGCCTAAATGGCATTCTTTTTACCAAAATCACTCATAGGTCATGGCTTATAGCGATGGGTTTTGATCGTTGGCCCGTTTAGCATTGAACTAGGTCCAAACAAATCTCAAACCTAGCTTGATAGTCTTTCGTCGTTGATTATCGCACTCACGCTATTTCATGTATTCCAAGTCCAAGCTTGACTTCGTATCTTTTTGAAAACTCGTGAATGCTAATTTTAAGTGGCCCAAACTATATTTTTTTACCAAAATAACTCATAATTCATGGCTTATAGCTATGAGTTCCGGTCGTTGACCCGTTTCGCATCGAACTAGGTCCAAATCACTCGAACCTATCCCGATAGTTTTTCATTAGTTTTTATCGTACTCATACCGTTTCATGTATTCCCACTCCAGCTTGGCTTGAATCTTCTTATAAAACCATGAAGGATAATTTTAAGGGCCTAAACTACATTTTTTTTACCAAAATCACTCATATCTCATGGCTTATAACGATGAGTTTTGATCGTTATCCCTTTTCAAATTGAACTAGGTCCAAACAAACCTTAAACCTAGCTCGATAGTTTTTCGTCGCTTTTATCGCACTCTTACCGTTTCACATAATCCAAGTCCAGCTTGGCTTGTATCTTCTTGAAAAATTTGAAGGTCGATTTTGAAGGCCTAAACTATGTTTTTTCACGAAAATAACTCATAGTTAGTGGCTTATAGCTATAAGTTTTGGTCGTTTACCCGTTTCGCATCGAACTAGGTCCCAACAGACTCAAACCTATGCCAATAGTTTTTTGTCAGCTTTTATCGAACTCATACCGTTTCATGTATTCCCACTCTAGTTGGCTCGAATCATCTTAAAAAACCATGAAGGATGATTTTGAGGGCCTAAACTACATTCTTTTTACCAAAATCACTCATAGGTCATGGCTTATTGCGATGAGTTTTGATTGTTGGCTCGTTTCGCATTAAACTAGGTCCAAACAGACTTAAACCTAGCTCGATAGTTTTTCATCGGCTTTTATCGAACACACACCGTTTCACATATTCTAAGTCCAAGTTGGCATGTATCTTCTTGAAAAAGCTTGGAAGCCGATTTTGAGGGCCTAAACTACGTTTTTTTGACGAAAATAACTCATAGTTCGTGACTTATAGCAATGATTTTTTATCGTTTGCCCGTTTCGAATCGAACTAGGTCGAAATAGCTCAAACCTAACCCGATAGCTTTTTGTCGGCTTGTAAAGCACTTATATCGTTTCACGTATTCCAAGTCCAGTTGGCTCATATCTTCTTGAAAAATTATGAAGGCCGATTTTGAGAGCCCAAACTATATTTTTTCATCAAAATAACTCATAAGTCATGGCTTATAGCTATGAGTTTTGGTCGTTAGCTCGTTTCACATCGATCTAGGTCCAAACAACTCAAACGTAGCTCGATAGTTTTTCGTCGCTTTTATCGAACTCATATCATTTTACGTATTCCAAGTCTAGCTTGGCCCGTATCTTCTTGAAAAACTATGAAGGCCGATTTCGAGAGCCCAAACTACATTTTTTTCACCAAAATAACTCATAAGTCATGGGCTTATAGCTATGAGTTTTGGTCGTTGGTTCGTTTCGCATCGAACTTGGTCCAAATAGCTCAAACCTAGCTCGACAATTTTTTGTCGCTTTTATCGCACTCATATCATTTCACGTATTCCAAGTCTAGTTGGCCCGTATCTTCTTGAAAAACTATGAAGGCTGATTTTGAGAGCCCAAACTACATTTTTTTCACCAAAATAACTCATAAGTCATGGGCTTATAGCTATGAGTTTTGGCCATTGGTTCGTTTCGCATCGAATTTGGTCCAAATAGCTCAAACCTAGCTCGATAGTTTTTTATCGCTTTTATCGCACTAATATCATTTCACGTATTCCAAGTCTAGTTAGCCCGTATCTTCTTGAAAAACTATGAAGGCCGATTTTGAAAGCCCAAACTATATTTTTTCACCAAAATAACTCATAAGTCATGGCTTATAGCTATGAGTTTTGGTCGTTGGCCCATTTCGCATCGACCAAGGTCCAAACAACTCAAACCTATCTCGACAGCTTTTTGTCAGCTTTTATCGCACTCATATCATTTCACGTATTCCAAGTCTAGTTGGTTCGTATCTTCTTGAAAAACTACGAAGGCCGATTTCGAGAGCCCAAACTATATTTTTTTAGCAAAATAACTCATAAGTCATGGCTTATAGCTATGAGTTTTGGTCGTTGGCTCGTTTCACATCGACTTAGGTCCAAACAACTCAAACCTAACCCGATAGTTTTTTGTCAATTTTTAACGCACTCATATTATTTCACGTATTCCAAGTCTAGTTAGCCCGTATCTTCTTGAAAAAACTATAAAGGCCGATTTTGAGAGGC
>CAWUPB010000721.1:0-20022 GCA_963924115.1 Dovyalis caffra | reverse complement strand
CCATATTTCTCACTTTATGAATAACCAATGAAATATAAATTCTTGAAGTTCGATCCATAAATAACCTTGCCATTTTAATTGCCAACAATAATGGTAATATATTTTATCTATTAATTAATTATGCATTCATGATTTTTTTTTATTATAACAAATGTGTTTATCATTTACTAACAAAATTTCATATTTAACTATTTAACTATTGGATGAATGGTTAATATATAAAAGAATGTTAAGAAATATAATTGTCAAGCAAATAATTAAAGTTATTAAATATTATGTCTCTTTTCTCTTCTTGTTTTTCCCTTTTTTGACTAAATAATTGTTAATATCTACATATGATTTTTTTTTTTTTTTTACAATAAAAGTATTTTCAGATTAATTGATTTGTCAATCGAAGCTAAGTCTTTTTTCTAGATGATTTTAAAAGAACAAAATCCACATTGGTGTAGTATTTTAAGAGGAATTTCATAATTCTATCGGATATTGCTAACAGTATTTACATTTAGAAAATTAAGAACAAAACAAATATCTCTCTACACATGACATGAAAACATGGCTACTTGCCATGCATTAGGTTGAAGGTACCTGTCGCTACGCGATGTCGGATGGGACCCCCAAAAGAAAAATTAAAAATTCGAGCGTTAATTAATTATTTACAAAATTATTTACGGAGTTTTGGAGTCGCCACCTAGTATTTAAGGAACTAGGAACCTAAAAGTAGCACTGGTTCGTAGACTCCTAAGGTAAGGAGTTGGTTACGCCTTTAGGAAGATATTAAATCACCTAAAAGCGCCTTTTTCGAAAAAAGGTACCATGTACGATTTAGTTCTGAATTATCTCCTAAAATCCATGTCAAGCTATTTTCTAAATTTTAATCTCCTATCTTTTAGCCTAAATAATTTTTTTTAGTTTTGGGCGTGGCATCATATTGAAACGATCGTCGGTCCCCTTCGTTGGGTGACACGTCGATTCAAACATCGGATCCACTAAAAGCCTCGACACAACCGGCGTGTCGGAGGACGTCTTAATTAAAAGTGATTTTGATGACGTCGCCCCTATCAAATAGGAGGCTTCGTCGAAATTTTTAGGGATTTTTTTATGACGTCAATCCCTATCGGATATTAGACTTTGTCAAGATTTTTTTTTTAAAAAAAAACAATGTATATTAAAGAAAAGAAAACAATAAAAAATTGAAATAGCAATTCTAAATTAATATAAAAAAAGACAAGGAATAAAAATAAACGAGACTAAAAAAATAAATCATAAAAGAAAAAAATCATCCTATATAAACGAAGTTAAAAAATAAATGAACAATAAAAGTAATAATAATAAATAAATAAAAATCCTATACCTAAAATATTAACCCACCATTTTTTTTTTACACCCATCCCTATTTTTTCCCTTTTTCTTCTTATTTTTTTCCTTCCCTAATTCTATTTTTATTTTTTCATTTCCCCTTTTTTTTTTTTTTGAAGAAAGGGTGCAGGTCGGGCCCCCTTTTCTTTTCTTTTTTTCTGCCTCGGGTTGGGCTGAATTTCCTTTTTTTTTTTTTTTGGGTAAAGGGTGCGGGTCAGGCTGATTTTTCTCTTTTTTTTTTTTTTGGGAGGGAGACACGGGCCGGATCGAAACAAGTCTAGCCCAAAGCGTTTTCTCTTCCTTTTTTTTCTTTTAATCGCCGGGCTTAAGCCCGTAAACAAAGCCCGAGTAAAAAAATCAAATGTAGATGGATCAAAGGGCCTCCTAACACTCTCTCTCTCTTATTCTTAATTCGTTCTTCAAGTTCTCTCTCTAGTTCTTCAAGCTCTCCGGAAATTAAACTCTCTTTCAAGCAACGGACTCAATCACACACGCACTTCAATTCAAAATAGCAAGTAAAGACATCTAGATTTAAAGCTAGCAACCAAATCAAAAGAATAGGGAATAGAATTCGGGAGCTCACTTGGAAACGTCCGAAGAACACCAAGACGAACCCGGAAAATGAAGAAAGAAAAACCCGAAACGTAGCACCAAGGAAGCTTATTTCTCACGAATTTATTAAAATCTTGCCCACGGTTTCCTTTCCTTTGTCCTAATGAACTGAAATCTTTCCCGAATTGAAGTTAAAGATGCCTCAAGTCATGTTTCGGGTTAAAGAACACAAACCCGAAATATGAACTTGCAACCTAGAGCCCGGAAAAATGCGGTGATCAAAACTAAAAATTAAGCCTTTTGCTTATGATTTTCGAAACCTCTCTACCCGGAATTATTCACCCAATTTTTCTTCCCTTCTTTACGTGAAAATCAAACGTTTTATAGCCAACAAATTTCCTAAAATTGAAACGAAATCCCCGAATTTTTCGTCAAAAATTTCCCTCCTTAATTCATGATTAATTGTGAAATCAAAACAGAAATTCTCATTGATTCTCTGTTAGTGTTGGTTTTGGTAACAAAATCCATGATTTATACATAATCAAAAACACGAAATTCATGGAGGATTTGGGCAGATTCTCCTAAAGATTTTCGGAGAGAATGCGCCTTGGAGCGAACGACGGGTCGTTTGCTCCATTTCGATCCTATCTTCGCTCCAAACTTCCAGTTTGGTCCACGCGTTTCAATTTCAGCAATTACGCCCTCTCGCGAAATAATTTCAGTACAATCTCAACAATTAGGTCCCTAGAGGTGCAATTTAAGATCTAAACTTTCTAATTGACTCGATTACACCCCTATTACTTCAATTGCACCCCTAAATGAATTTGTTTTTCATCATTTTCTTTCTTTTTTTCTTTTTTCTTAATAAACTTCAAATTAAAAACAAAACAAAAAATAAAAATAAAAATAAATAAAATAAATAAAAAATAAGAAAATAAGAAAATTTTGGGTTATTACAGTTGCCCCCTCTTTACAATGCTTATGGCGCAAAGTCGAGTGAAAAGGTTGCTTTTCACCGACTTTTTTAATAAGCTTATAAAGAAAAGGTTTCTTTTTAAACCAAAGGCAAAGCTATGATGGAATGATTGTAAAAATTAAAATGCGAGTGCATGACCTTATTGTAAAGGGCGACCTACCCTAAATTAAACGTGCGAAGCATGGCTTTATTGTAAAGGGTAGCCTATCCCGAAAATTAAACGTGCGATGCGTGGCCTTATTGTAAAGGGCGACCTACCCCGAAAATTAAACGTGCCGGTGCGTGGCCTTGTTGTAAAGGGCGACCTACCCTAGAAATTAAACATGCGATGCATGACCTTATTGTAAAGGGCGACCTACCCCGAAAATTAAACGTGCAAATGCGTGGCCTTGTTGTAAAGGGCGACCTACCCTAGAAATTAAATGTGCAAATACGTGACCTTGTTGTAAAGGGCGACCTACCCTAGAAATTAAACGTGTGATGCATGGCCTTATTGTAAAGGGTAGCCTACCTTGAAAATTAAATGTGCAAATGTGTGGCCTTGTTGTCAATGGCGACCTACCCTAAAAATTAAACGTGCAAATGCATGGCCTTGTTGTAAAGGGCGACCTACCCTAGAAATTAAACGTGCAAATGCATGGCCTTATGGTAAAGGACAGACTACCCCGAAAATAAAACGTGAAGATACGTGGCCTTATTGTAAAGGGCGACCTACCCCGAAAAATTAAACGTGCGATGAAAATTAAACATGCGATGCATGGCCTTATTGTAAAGGGCGAGCATACCTTGAAAATTAAACGTGCGGATGCGTGGCCTTGTTGTAAAGGGTAGCTCGCCCTAGAAATTAAATATGCGAGAAAAACTTTACAATCTTACTTGTCGAGTTGAGTTAACTTGTCCTCACTCGAAAGTGGTTGTTCAACTTAGGGTTTCGCACTTGGGTGGTGGTCTATTATGAGGTGAGGTGGATTTGTGAAGAGTATTGCTTCTCCATTCCCTTTGTATCCGTTGGGATTGCAATGTACTCGAAAACAAACTCGGCATACTGGTTAGTCTAGGCCACCTCGCTCGAATCCTTTTGTTTGACTTGTCTCTTTCAACTATTAGCGATCGATCGGCTATCGGTGCTCCGAGCTCCGTGGCCCCGTCCCTTGATTGTGTTTTTACTTTCTTGTGAACTTGATTGATCTATCCTTCGAAGTTACGAGGAGTACGGTAGTCCTCTCGGTCTATTGATGGTAATGGTCGCTCCCCGACTTGATCGGTCGCCTACCGATCGCTTATGGGGAGGACGAGTGGATTTGTTCGTCGCTTTAGATTGATTGTTGTTTTGATGACCTTCCTCGTAACTTAAGGTTCCATATACTTTTTGAAATGTTTGACACTTCTCCCTTTCATGAATTTTCTCCTTCATGGGGAAAGCTAGGTAGATCTCATTCGGAGGTTTTGGATTCAAAGGTCGAGCAAAATCCATCGGGCTCGTGGACATGTCATGTAAATGTTTTGGGGATAGAGATAATGGTTTTTTGGTTCAAATGCTGAGTTTTAACGATGGAAAATCACGAGTTCGAGGATAAAAGATATTGTTTGCCCTCAAGTATTGGCACCAACCATGATTTTGACTAGCCTATGCTTCGATTTTGACTATCTCGTTTGATAAAATTTCTTTTATAGGGGCTCGTGAATTTGACACTCGTCCGATCGGTTACCTGTCTCTAGTTAAAAAGGACTTTTATCGATCCGTGATGTAAGCTAAGGCATGGTTTCCTGAAAAATGGATAAAATAGGCTCAAATAGTGTTTCGGGGTTCGCTTGACATAGGACCACTTTTTTTTTCTTTCTTTCAAATCGATTTGATTAAAGGCATATTTGATTGTGATTTTGTCAACCTAACCTGGGATTGGGATCTCGTGAGGTGATTCACTCTTTTCTCTAATGAAGCAGGACCTCTTTTTTTTTTTTTTTAAGGTGCATGGAAAGATCATGACCTTATTCCTCCTTTCTTCCCAATCCTCTTTAGTAGTGACTTTTTTTAGGTTTTTTAGATCACAAGTTGTTTGGTGACATGCCTCTCAAATCCCTTTTTTTTTTTTGCCCCCGAGTGTGAGGGGTAATCCTATTCGGGTTTCATAAAGAAAAATAGAAAGCTCAAACTTGGTTTTCAATGGATATGTTTCAAATAAATACGATAGAATTCTTAAGAAGGCCTTTCCTCATCCTATCGACAACGAGTATCCGATCCGTACGAGCTTTATTTTCTTGAACCCTTTTTATTTAGAATAATATCAAGATAGGACCTACAAATCTAAATATTTGCTATGTCAGTTTCATGGGTGGTGCCATAGGAGCAATTTGGGACATGTACCAATGAAAAAGGTTTTGGCTCGATTTTTTTTTTCTCGGTATGTTGCATGACGAGACTCGAGTGTCGACAAGACGTACTAATTCCTTTTCACCCGGATTAGCTCTGCCTTGACATCTTGGTTACTTTTCCTAGTCCGGAGTAATCTTGATATGTTTGAAGTAACTCCAATTCAAAAGGCATATAGATCTTAAGTTCCTCCGGGGTTCATTGGGTTATTTATTTATTTTTTTTCGAAGAAGATCGAGCTCGCCGTTCGTTAAATAAAACACTCGTTATCTTAATTAGCTTGCACATTATTTATAATATTAATAGAGATCATGAAATGACAAAAGAGGTAATGTGTTTATGGGGTCGAGGAAACGGAGATGGAAAGAAAAATGTACATGTTTGGCTCCGAATTTCATTCTTTATTTCATGAAGAAGAAAACAACAATCCTCAAGCATAATATTTCTTAACCGCATCGAATTTACAGGTTTGACTATGTTCTCCCCATCCATACCGGTCAAAAGGCGTGCTCCCCCGAAAATACTTTTCTCACTACATAAGGGCCTTCATAGTTGGACGACCACTTGCTTATATTCTCCCCAAATAGCGATAAAACTTTTCTAAGCACCGGATCTCCTTCATGAAATTCTCTTGGTCGAACCTTTTTATTGTATACACCGACCATCCTTTTCGATACATTCTTGCATGACAAATGGCAGCTAGCCTCTTTTCACCGATCGAGTTTAACTGTTCATATCTAATTCGAGCCCATTCCGCTTCTTCCAATCGTGTCTCCATGAGTACCCCGAGAGAAAGGATTTCGACTTCCAAAGGCATCACCGCCTCCATCCCATAAACCAACGTATATGGTGTTGCCCCCGTGAATGTTCTTACGGTTGTACGATATGCATGTAGGGCATATGAGAGCTTTTCATGCCGGTCTCGTATATGACAACCATTTTCCGTAAGATCTTCTTGATATTCTTATTTGTAGCTTCAACCACCCCATTCATTTTAGGTCGATAGGGTGTCGAGTTCGGGTGTTTAATCTTTCACCTTCTGCATAATTCTTCGATCATTTTTCCATTGAAGTTCCGAGCATTATCGGTGATTATCGTATCCGGTAAACCATACCGACAAACCAAGCTCTTCTCTATGAACCGTTGGACCACCTTCCGAGTGACATGAGCATAAGAAGCCGCTTCAACCCATTTGGTAAAATAGTCAATTACCATCAAGATGAAACGATGATCGTTGCTTGCTTTGGGATTAATAGGCCCGATGACATCCAAACCCCACATGGCGAAAGGCCAAGGTGATACCATATTATTGAGTGGAACGAGAGGAGCGTTAATCCGATCTCCATAAACCCGCCACTTATGGCACTTGCGAACATACTCTATGCAATCCCTTTCCATTGTCAACCGTAAATATCCACATCGTTGTATCCGACGGGTCATAGTGTGACCGTTTGCATGAGTCGCACAAATTCTCTCATGGACCTCTTCAATCACTCTCCCGACCTCAACTCGCATTTAGACACGAAGCAATGTCCCATCAAAACTTCATTTGTATAACACTTCACCATCTAAGTAAAAATCCATAGCTAGCCTCCTCAAGGCCTTCGATCAATCTTAGAGATACCCGAAGGATACTCTCGATTTTTAACGAATATCCGAATGTCATGGTACCATGGCTTCCCATCTATTTCCTCTTCAATAGCACAATAATGGGCCGGTGCGTTTCCAGTCTCAATGCAAATAGGCTGTACCCCGACTCTAGGATCAAGTCGAGTCATCGAGGCTAGCGTGGTCAATGCATCGACAAACCGATTCTTATCCCTTCCCATATGAGCAAATTCAATTTCATCAAACTCCTCGGCTAATTTGGTAAGATAAACCCGATAAGGCTTCAGCCTTCTCATCTTTGGTTTGTCATTCCCCTTTTACTTGATAGATTATCAGCATCGAATCACCATATACCTCAAGCTTTGTGAGCCCTCTCTCTCTAGCTACCTCCAACCCATATATGCAAGCTTCATACTCGGCTATATTGTTGGTACAATCAAAACAAAGTCGGATGGCGATTGGATATCGCTTTCCATCCGGCGAGATCAACACGAGCGCCTACACCATTACCCGATACATTCACTCGCCCCATCAAAATACATGGTCCATTTCTCATCATCCGACTCGACTAATGTAACTTCGGATGTCATGATATCTTCATCGAGAAAGTCAAAATTTAATCGTTCATAATCATCGATCGCATTTTCTCGCCAAATGGTTCGCAATCGCACTCTCTTTTACCGACTTTTTGGTCATGAACACAATGTCGTATTCCGCCAATAACACTTGCCATCTTGCAATTCCGCTTGACAAATATGGTTTCTCGAAGATATATTTGAGAGGATCTATTTTCACAATCAGCCATGTCGTGTAATACAACATATATTGTCTCAGCCGTCGGGCACTCCATACCAAGCCACAACATATCTTTTCTAAGGTACTATACCGGGACTCACGATCCGTGAACTTCTTACTCGTAAAGTAAATTGCTTGCTCCTTCCTTCCGGTGTCATCATGCCGACCTAAAACACAGCCCATGGCGGACTTGGTTACTCGTCGGATACGGAATCGAGGTCGACCCGACATCGGTGGGACCAAGTAGAGGAGAGTTTTATAGATATTTTTTGATCTTATCAAAAGCGGATCGGCATGCATCATCCCAAATTCCTGGATTGTTCTTTCTCAATAGTCTAAAGATAGGTTCACACGTCACCATGAGTTGAGAAATGAATCGGGCTATGTAGTTCAATCGCCTCAAAAAACCTCGAACTTTCTTTTCGCTATGGGGTGCTCGGCATTTCTTGGATGGCCTTGGCTTTATCGAGATCCACTTCTATCCCTCTACCACTTATGACAAAACCCAATAATTTTCCATACTTGACCCCAAAAGTACACTTGGTAGGGTTCAACTTCAACCGATACTTTCTTAACCGTTCGAACAGACTTCCTCGGTGTCTAAATATGATATTCTTCAGTGCTTCATCTTGGCAATCATGTCATCAACATATACTTCAATTTCTTTATGCATCATATCGTGGAAAAGAGTGACCATGGCATGTTAGTAAGTCGCCCCAACGATTCTTCGGACCGAACGGCATGACCTTGTAGCAGATAGGTCCCCCATTGTGTGATGAAAGTGGTCTTCTCCATATCTTCCTCTCGCCATTTTGATCCGATTGTATCCCGAGAACCCGTCCATGAAAGAGTAAGTGGAATTCTTTACAGCATTGTCTACCAAGCATGTCGATGTGAGGTAAAGGAAAATCATCCTTAGGACCGGCTTTGTTCAAGTTTCGAAAGTCAACACACATTCCGATCTTCCCATTTTTCTTGCTAACCACCACGATGTTTGACACCCAAGTTGGGTACTTGATCACCTCGAGAAAACCCGCCTCAAATTATTTGATGACCTTTTCTTTAACCTTCATAGGGACATCCGGCCTCATCCTCCTTAACTTCGCTTTACCGATTTATGATTGGGTAATATTGGAACCCCGTGCACCACTATGCTAGTATCTAGACTAGGCATATCTTCATACGACCATGCAAACACGTCACATATTCATGCAAGTAAAGCGATCGGACTCTTTTTTTTTTTCGAAATTAGGGTCCCAATTTGAAGCTCTTTTCGTTCTCCGCTCGTCCCTACATTGATGATTTCTAACTCCTTTTGATGGGGTTTCATGGATCGTTCGGATAATTCTACAAGCTTAGCAAATTCATCCATATCTCTCTCTTCTTTATCCATAACAATCAAATTCTCATCAAATTTAGGCCAAACATGTTTGATGCAATTATTTTGGGTTTTTAAAGGATATGCATTTTTATATCCCTAAAAATGGAAAAATGCGAAAATAAAAGGGATGAAAAAGAAAGGATGCAAAGTGGAAAGAAAATTCATGATCTCGTATTAATACTAGAAATAAATGCTCTACACAAGTCTTTCTCGCACCTCGAGCTAGATAACCGAGAGATTAAGATAAAAAACAAAAAACAATGAATTACTCAATAGTGTATGTAGGCAAAATCTCTTTCTCTTCCCAATTGTTGAGCCTCCCGCCCGGTGCTTCTTTCTTGATCAGCAAGTCGATGGGCAGCATATCTTCCATGGCATTAGCGATCGGTCGTGGCAGCATCATTGCTCGAGGAGCGACCACTAACATCTCGGGGCCAACGATCTCTTCGTCTCCAGACTCTTCGTCCGGGTAGTTGATGGATAGATCAACCATTTTTGCCCTCAAGTTTACCACTTCTTGATTCCGATTGATGACGCAAACGGGGTAGGGGAAGGTAGCTTGAATATGAGGAATGAACATCCTCTCTTCATAAGGCTCTCGACCCTCGATTCTAGCCAATCGTTTTTCCTTTTTGAGCTCTACAGACTCTTAGATAATCCTTTCTAGTGGGCTTGAACCCTAGCCCAAAATGATGCTCCGAATTGGCACCACCTACTACTCCCTACGTGCCATCACCGAGATCTTTACTCGTTGAGAATCCACACTTTATCAAATATTTACTCGCCATTTTTACAGACATTGGGTACTCTTGGTTGTCTCAATACAAGCATGCTCGGTTACCCAATCCGTGTTCACGATTTCAAAAGCATGCGGATCACCATCTCGACTTCCTTCGACCTCAATATAAGGTACCGACACATTTTTGAACGGAGGCAATGCTTCTTTCGCCATTACCGTGACCAACTTACCATTCGCCACATACTTCAATCTTTGGTGTAGCGACGATGCCACAAGCACCAGCCGAGTGGATCCACGGCCTTCCTAAAAGCATACCGTATGATGGCTATATTTCAATAACTTCGTATAGTGACTTGGAATTGGTTGGGTCCAATGTCTAAGTTAATGTCGATGTCTCCTATCACCTACCTTGGAGACCCATCATAAGCTCTAGCCATCATGCTACTTGGACGCATATGAGATGCATCCACGGGCAATCGATCCAAAACCATCTTAGGCAAAACATTCGAAGCGGACCCATTATCAATTAGCACCTTAGCAATCACGTGGTCTTTACATTTGACCGTGATATGTAATGGCTTATTATGTCCCGTGCCTTCGAGGCCCAACTCATCTTCGGAAAATGACAGGTAGTTGGTTGCTTGAATCCTTCCTACCAAATGCTTCACGTTATCCGAAGTAACATCTCGAGGGACATAAGTTTCATTCAAAACCTCTGCAACACCTTTCGATGAGGTTCCGAACTTAAGATTAGTGATAATAGAGAGATTTTGGCCGGTGTCATTTTCAGTTGCTCTACCACACTATAGTCACTGTTCTTCATCACCTCGAGGAATTCAAAAGCTTCTTCATCATCGATAGGCTTGTTCACTTCTCCCACCTTAATGAGATCTATTACTTCCTTGCCCTTTTCAGCTCTTCTCAACTCTCCCGAGGTATAACATCTACCGCTTCGAGTGAGGCCAACGATGCCGTATTAAATGATGTATTTAATATCGGATAAGCGTGGCTTACGGTATTGTAAAGTGAGGCTAGACGGTTCTTTGGCCGAGATAGAATCATTCTAGGAGGCCCATTGCTCGTTGGTTGATATCTACAACCTCTTCCTCTATTGGTGAGACCATCCCCACCGGTGGTCCTTTCCCATCTTTCTCAAATCGTAAAGTTCCCAAAACCACCATGGCCTCTACCTTTTCGTGAAACTCCTTGCAATCGTCAATATCATGTCCTTCCATCCGATGGTATCTACAATACCGACCTTTTTTCTTCTCATTTTGATTACCCATTGACCTTCCGAGATAGCCGATTTGGGCTAGCATCGAAAATAAGGTATCCATCGATACTCTAACCTTCCTCTCTTCTCTGTCAACCTTCGTCTCTTCAAATGTTACCATGCTTACATTTCCTCCTCCAGTAGCATGATTTGGAAGTGGATTAATATTGACATTAGGTGTGTTGGAATCGTCAAAACTTATCCAATTATGCTTGATAAGGTACCTCACCTTCCTCTTAAAAGCCGGACAATCTTCAATGGAATGACCAAGTGATGCCACCGTAGTACTCACATTGTTCATTATCTTTATACCATGATAGGAAGGGAGGTCGTATAGGCTCGGCAGGGATAGGGACCACCCGACCAATGTTGACCAGATGATGGAATAATTCTTTCAAAGAGAATGAGAGAGGTGGTAATGGTTCATAGTCTTCTCTGTTGTAGTTATTGTTGCGGTTGGATCGGTTTCGTGGCATTTGGTTGTAGTTAGAAGGACCTCGGGGTGGTCCGATCGAGCGAGGGAATTTGTTGTTTTGATAGATGGGTACGATTGGATAGTATTAGGGCGATGGATTCGGTTGATGAGGTAGGTAGGTTTGGTTTGTCATAGGGGGTCTTGTTTGTGTTGTAGGGAAGGTAGCGGCTATGGGATATGTTTGGTAAGGTGTTTGGGGGTAGGGTATCGGTTGTACTTGATATGGGCTTTGATGGGTGTATGCCTTGAATTGTTCCAATTGCTTCTAGACCCATACGAGCCGACTTGGTGAACTTCCCTTCTCTCTTTCTCACCCTCATATTTGCTCTTTTCTCCGTCCCTCTAGAGATCTTTTCAGCTTTGATAGCTAATTCAACTCTCTCGCCGATGACCACTACATCGATGAAGTTGGTCGAGGCGTTCCCAATAAGATATTCAAAGTATGGCGCTTTGAATATGTTTGAGAAATTTGAGATGAATTCATATTCGAGCAACGGCGGATGAATCCGAGCAGCCCACCTCGCGCCACCTTTGTGGATATTCCTCGACCGTTTCTCTTGGCCCCTTTTCCATCCTCGGAGATCCGATCTATTCGGTGCTACCTCCATGTTGAACTTATACTCGCTTGAGAAAAACATCCGCTAAATCCTTCCACCTTCGAATCTTCGACCCTTCTAACCTCATGTACCAACTCAAAGCCGAACCTCTTAAGCTCTCATGAAAGAAATGGATTAGCAGCCTTCTCGTCGTGGACCACTTCTACCATCTTGCTATAGTAAACCCTCGAGTGGGTCATAGGATACTAGGTTCCCGTGTACTTGAGAAAATGTGGCACCTTGAACTTCCTTGGAATCACTACATCGAGTACCAAACACATTTCGGAGGCCCTAATCGGATCGTAGGCATCCTCCCCTCCATTACTCTTAAGTCGTTCTTCTAATGCCACGAGTATGTCCATACTGGGCCTTCCACCACCCTAGGCCCATGAGCTTCTTCTTCTGCAGGATCCGCCGGAGGTATTTGTAGGACTCTCGGGTCCATGGGGTAAGCAAATGTCCCAGCAGAGTATGAACCTTCAAGCATGAACAGCTACTCGATTGAAAAGCCTCGACCGATGAGGTGACGAAAAAGCATGTCGTACTTCGGGTTGTCCTCGATTCAAGCTACCTCCCCTCTTAATGCTTCGCTCTAACAAGGATTTCATCCGAGCCACACTTTCTTTCAACGTGTCAAACTCTTGTTGGCTAATTGGCTCTTGTCGTGTTCTTTCTTTGTTCTCCATTTGGCGAGCCTTAAATCGAGTGTCGTAGACACGCATGAGGATCGAGCAGTAGCGCCCTATGTTTAATTCCCGGAAAATATACACAAAGCATATATACATAAATACTAGATGTAAATACATGCTTTTGAATTGGGTCGAATACCTTTTTTTATTTGTTGCATAGTAAATCATGACAAAATCTTGTCGAGGACGGGTCGAATCAAGCTAGTACTCGCCGAGGGAAAAATTACCCATAGATACTTGGGCGATTAAGGAGATATGAATTGCTCAAACTTCAATCGTGATCGAATCTTGAAACCATCTCATCGTAACTCGGATCTTGAAACCATCTTATTAACGACCCAAAAAATGAAATAGAAATAATATTTTTATTGCACTCCAAATCTTTATCACATTCTAAATATGATTTATTACAATGAGATAAAAGCCCTATTACATAGAAAATCCTATTCTAAGTTTGGCCACGTACCCAAGCCTTCATAGGAAATCATGCCATTTATGAGCCTTCGCAGTTTCTCGTAAAATAGTTGAATCATTTCATCTTTTGGGCGAATGCCGTCGCCTAGGAGATCTATAGTGTTTCGCATTCTCAAAGCATAGTCTTTAGCATTCCGAGCTCGTAAATGATACTTCATGGTCCTACTTCCCCACTCGCAGCCTTTCTTTCTTAAGATATCCCTTTCTTTTATCATTGTTCGCATAGCCATGGCGTACTCCTCTCTAGATCCGACCAGCCGTTCTTGGTTGACCCTATCTTTTCTTTTCAATTCCTCCACTCGAGTACCCAAATGGCGTATTACATTTGATTGGTTAGCCATATGTGCTCGTGTCGTATCTCTAAATTCCTCGAGGCTATCCTTCTCATCTCTAAGCTTTTCAATAACTCCCTTTGTCGATTGGAGTTGCCTACGAAGCTTCTTGTTTTCTTCCTCTAAAGCCTTCATCACATGATCTTTAGTATCCGAATCTCCTCTAACTTCCTCTTCTTTTGAGCTAGTCCAACCACTCGAGCATTTAGGTCTTCATTGAGTATCTCATGGTGGGCATTCACTTCTTGGCAAATATCCTTCATTGTCTCATTCACCAATCGAGATGGGACCTCGAATGGTGGCACATGATATCCCTTCCCTCTAGTGCTTTGCCATTTCGGATATCCAGGTGAGGTTCTTCCATCTACTCTACTTTCAGGAGTGACAATCCCTCTATTTCTCCAAGCAATCCTAGCTTCCTCTAAGAACTTTTTAGAGACCCTCGCATCCTCATAATATTCGTTTAAATCCGCCGTCCTCGAAATGAATTGCTCGAACCCCAATTGCCTAAAAAACATGTTTGGACGAAGAATCGATGTAACAACGAGCTCCAATTAGTGGCACCTAAGGAAATTTACCACAAAAGGCCGTGTAACTCCAAAAGAAAGCATATCGTGCTCTCCAATGAAATTCTAACTTCTCTAAACCGAAGAATAATTCGGCCCACATTATCTTGCCAACTCGTTGAGGGCGTGACAAGCAAAATTCTCCAACTTAGAATGCAAGTGCCATGGGGTGCAAAAAATACCCGAGGCTTCCCCAATCACCACATGGCTCACAATCCATACAAACAATAATCGCACACAACACCTCGTATGCCCATCTCCTTTCTTCGACGTAAATTTAATGAAGAGAGAGTTTCGCTAGGATTGTCGCAGTGGGATTAACCTTCGCAGATATTACACTTTTAAATACGTTGATCGGCTCAACATCAATCATGCTTTCGATCGATGGTAACAACACTAGTCCATATATTGCTAGTGCCAAGATTCGAAGTCCGACTTGATTATCATCATCTTGTAAATGCTTCATGGATTCCGCTCGAAGGACATCCCAAAACCAACCCTTAGATTTACCCCTTCGGGTTAGTTATTTCTTGGCTAAAGTGGTGTTAGTCCCAATCAACCATGCAAAATTTGATGGAGCATGTTCGATGGATCGTAGAAGTAGACGACGTCCGTCTTGGGAAATGCTAGCAAAGCCTCATATTCCTCAAGTGTATGTGACAGGTTTACACTCTCAAAGGTGAAGCAACGATAATCTGGATCCCAATGGTCAATCATGGCTTGAAAGTATGCAGTCTAGGCCTTGATCTCGAGCAGATAAGCTATGTCCCCATATGTTTTCTCGAAAATCAAATTGGTCCTTGGAAGTGAGCATCTCCCAACAACCGAGAAGCGGATTGGTGTTAGCCATCATGTCGGCCAACCTAACCCTTTCCGGTAGTTTCGACATGAAATTCGAAGGCGTACAATCTCCTTCCTCATTTTGAGCCCACTCGTATCCGACCCTAAAATCCTCGACCTCATTTCTGATTTCTTCGTCATGATTTAATATGAAGGATAACATGTAAAACCAAAGGTTAGTATCGTCATTTACTTGATAATAATTCGTGTCTTAATCGAGTCAACCCTAACAGATAGGATCTAGCTTTTGTATAGTTGGGCGAAGTTTGACTAGTCCTAATGACTTTTCAAGTCTCTAGATTGCCTAAATTACCAGTGGGGTAATCCAGCCTCTAACCTTATACGTTAGGAGGTAGGAGAAGATTATTCCATCATTTCCAATGTATAGGGTGAGTTTCAGTCTAAACGAGAGTTTGGAAGAGCATCGTAGACTTTCGTCATACTCGCCTCCAAATCCCTCTATCTAATTCCTATTAAGGTTCAGCTCGGTCCGCAGCTTTTAGGGGTTTCCTTCGTGGTGTGTGCAACAGCTTAAAAGAAAAAGCATTCAACCCAATTCAAAATAAACGTGCAAAGAAAAAGAGAAAAAAATAAATGACAAAATTTTAAATATATACACAAATAAATAGATAAATAAAATTCAGAAAATAAAATGACAAAAAATAAACATAGGAGATAAATTAAAAACTAAACCTATGGCCTAACTCTAGTCCCCGACGGAGTCGCCATTCTGTCGCTACGCGACGCTCTGGATGGGACCCCCAAAAGAAAAATTAAAAGTTTGGGCGTTAATTAATTATTTACAAAATTATTTACAGAGTTTTGGAGTCGCCACCTAGTATTTAAGGAACTAGGAACCTAAAAGTAGCATTAGTTCGTAGATTCCTAAGGTAAGGAGTTGGTTACGCCTTTAGGAAGATATTAAATCACCTAAAAGTGTCCTTTTCAAAAAAAGGTACCATGTACGGTTTAGTTCTGAATTATCTCCTAAAATCCATGTCAAGCTATTTTCTAAATTTTAATCTCCTATCTTTTAGCCTAAATAATTTTTTTTAGTTTTGGGCGTGGTATCATATTGAAACGATCGTCTGGTCCCCTTCGTTGGGTGACACGTCGATTCAAACATCGGATCCACTAAAAGCCTCGGACACAACCGGTGTGTCGGAGGACGTCTTAATTAAAAGTGATTTTGATGACGTCGCCCCTATCAAATAAGAGGCTTCGTCAAAATTTTTAGGCATTTTTTTTATGACGTCGGTCCCTATCGGATAGGAGACTTCGTCAAGATTTTTTTTTTAAAAAAAAACAATGTATATTAAAGAAAATAAAAAAATAAAAAATTGAAATAGCAATTCTAAATTAATATAAAAAAACAACAAGGAATGAAAATAAACAGAGCTAAAAAAATAAATCATAAAAGAAAAAAATATCTTATATAAACAGAGTTAAAAAATAAATGAACAATAAAAGTAATAATAATAGAAAAAAATCCTATACCTAAAATATTAACCCACCATTTTTTTTCATATTTACACCCATCCCTATTTTTTTCCTTTTTCTTCTTATTTTTTTCCTTCCCTAATTCTATTTTTATTTTTTCATTTCCCTTTTTGTTTTTTGAAGAAAGGGTGCAGAGTCGGGCCCCTTTTTCTTTTCTTTTTTTTTTGTCGCCTCGGGTTGGGCTGAATTTCCTTTTTTTTTTTTTTTGGGTAAAGGGTGCGGGTCGGGTTGAAATCAGCTCGACTCTCTTTTCTCTCTTTTTTTTGGGTGGGAGACACGGGCCGGACCGAAACAAGTCCGACCTCAAAGCGTTTTCTCTTCCTCGTTTTTCTTTTAATCATCGGGCTTAAGCCCGTAAACAAAGCCCGAGTAAAAAAATCAAATGCGGATGGATCAAAGGGCCTCCTAACACTCTCTCTCTTGTTCTTAATTCGTTCTTCAAGTTCTCTCTCTAGTTCTTCAAGCTCTCCGTAAATTAAACTCCCTTTCAAGCAACGGATCGAATCACACACGCACTTCAATTCAAAATAGCAAGTAAAGACATTTAGATTTAAAGCTAACAACCAAATCAAAAGAATAGGGAACGTAATTCGAGGGCTCACCCGGAAACGTCCGAATAACACCAAGACGAACCCGTAAAATGCCGAAAGAAAAACCCGTAAACACAAGCACCAAGGAAGCTTATTTCTCACGAATTTATTAAAATCTTGCCCACGGTTTCCTTTCCTTTGTCCTAATGAACTCGAAATCTTCCCCGAATTGAAGTTAAAGATGCCTCAAGTCGTTTCGGGTCGAAGAACACAAACCCGTAAATATGAACTTGCAACCCGTAACCCGAAAAATGCAGATGATCAAAACTAAAAATTAAGCCTTTTGCTTATGATTTTCGAAACCTCCCTACCTAGAATTATTCACCCAATTTTTCTTCCCTTCTTTCCGTGAAAATCAAACGTTTTATAGCCAACAAATTTCCTAAAATTGAAACGAAATCCCCGAATTTTCTCGTCAAAAATTTTCCTCTTTAATTCATGATTAATTGTGAAATCAAAACAGGAAATTCTCATTGATTCCTCGTTAGTGTTGGTTTTGGCAACAAAATCCATGATTTATACATAATCAAAAACACGAAATTCATGAAGGATTTGGGCGATTCTCCTAAAGATTTTCGGAGAGAATTTGCCTTGGAGTGAACGACAGTGTCGTTTGCTCCATTTCGATCCTATCGTTCGCTCCAAACTTTCAGCTTGGTCCTCACGTTTCAATTTCAGCCATTACGCCCTTTGCGAAATAATTTCAGTATAATCTCAACAATTAGGTCCCCGGAGGTGCAATTTAAGGTCTAAACTTTCTAATTGACTCAATTACACCCATAATTACTTCAATTGCACCCCTAAATGAATTTTTTTTTGTTTTTTTTTTCATCATTTTCTTTCTTTTTTTTCTTTTTCCTTAATAAACTTCAAATTAAAAACAAAAAATAAAAATAAAAATAAAAATAAAAAATAAAAAATAAAAAATAAGCAAAATTTGAGTTATTACAGTATCCAACAGTAAAATTCTTAGATCTAATAATTCGATAAGATGGATACACCTATAGATTGAGTTTTTAAATATATTTATTCTTCATTCATTACTATTCGGATAATAAATTTAAAATTTAGATGTATATTCAATTATCAGATTTCAGAGATATATATATATATATATATATATATATATATATATATATATTTTTTAATTTGATATGTAAATATTATATTTAATGAAAAAACTATAAATTTCTTATGCATATAATACTAATATAAATATTTTAAATTGGATTTAGAAGACAGAGTTTGACAATATTAATATCCTATCCTTTATTTAACGGGCAAAACTTTTAGATATCTTTAAGGGTCGGCTCGTTTAAGTATAGATGGGGTTTGGATTCAATTACAATCCCTGCTCCTGGATCATAAATGAATGATAGAAAATTCGGAAAAGATGTGTAGTTTTCTGAGCAAGAATGCGCCTCTTAACAGCATTTATGTGCATGGGGAGTCGACGTACTGCCCGACACCGTTAAATGCATAAACATGACGTGACATGACATGACATAGTGCTATTATTTCTCACCTGCCCATTGATACAGATCGAATTAAATTCTGGGCGGCCTCGATTAAAATACTAAGAGCATCTACTCTCTACTTTTATTTCATAGTTTTAATATAAATATTTATTTCATAGTTTTAATACAAACAGAAAACATTATTAATTATATAGATAGATTATCAATATTTTTTTAATATTATTTTTTTATTTTTATTTTTTATTTTGATAAAATTTATAAAATATTTAATTTTGATTTTTTTTTTAATCTCCTTTCATTCGATTGATGAAAAGGCTGAGTTGCATCAAAAATAATAATTTTCATTAATAAAATATAAGATAAAGAGTCATTTGGACTCTCTAATATTGGAGAGCCAAATATATTTTGTATCTCATTTTTAAAAATAGAGATTGTAATAAAGAAAGCATTGGAGATGAAATTTAGATCAAACCTTTTTATTATAAAGAAAAATCTTAATATAAAGAGAGTGTTGAAAATACTCTAAAAGGATAAAGCATATTTTTCCTTCTCTATCTTCACACCTAATTAAGCTATATTTTTATTTATTCATTAGTTTCACTATAGAACGGTATGTTTCCCCTTCCAAAAAATGATACAAGGCCTACAAATGACTGAAAGGGTAAAGCATTAACATGAGATTCCAAGTTTAAAGTTAATAAATATTGGTTGCAGATTGATACAATTTCCAAAGTAGGATGAATACTCATTAACTCCTTAACTTATGCCAAGTATAATTAGATTATTGCGATCCTTATATTTCTTTTTTCTTTTATGAAACCCGCACTAATTTAGCTCCATCTAATCGAAAAGGTGTAATAAATGCTTGGTACGTACATTATTTATTTCTCAAGCCTCTTCATAAAATATCTTCACCTAATCGAAAAGCTTTTGCAAACTCTTCTATTCAATGATAATAATCACGAAACATATTTTTTCTTTTCTACTAGGGTCATGACACATAAGTTTTTGCTCTACTTACAACATTTTTAAAGTTGTTTTCTATTTTTAATTAGTATTTTTAATATAAATAGAGAGCACAATTAATTATATAGATTGAAGATCAATATCCTTTCTAATGCTACTCTCTACTTAACTCTTTATTTTAACAAAATCTATAAAACTTAGAGAGACTATTAGTGAAGAGATTGAGTGACATAGGAAATAGTAATTTTCATTAAAGAAATAAAAGATAAAGAGTCATTTGGATTCTCTAGTATTGAAGAGCTAAAGACACTCTTAATATCAATTTTAAAGATAGAGATTGTGATGATAAAGAGAGCATTGAAGATGAAATTTAAGTTAAACTTCTTTATTATAAAGAAAAATCTTAATATAAAGAAAGCATTGGAGATGTTCTTAAAAACTATACGAATAAAGATTCATGAACAT
>CAWUPB010000720.1:0-20070 GCA_963924115.1 Dovyalis caffra | reverse complement strand
AACACTAGAGCCATGACTAACTATTGTTTCAGCTCTTAGAAGCTCTCCTCATAAGCATCCGTCCACCGAAATTTAATGTTTTTTTCATCAAGTTAGTAAGAGGCCTATCTATCTTAGAGAAGCCCTCCATAAATCTCCAATAATAATCGACTAGCCCTAAGAAGCTTCATATCTTTGACATGTTTTTTAAGGTAGGCTAGTTTTGGATAGTCTCTACTTTCTTTGGATCCCTATGCCTTCCTTTGTTACCATATGGCCTAGAAAAGCCACTTTCTCTAGCAAAAATTTGCATTTCTTGAATTTGGCATATAATTGTCGCTCCCTTAGCATTTACAAGGTGGCTCATAGATGCTCCCTATGCTCCTCCTTACTTCAAGAGTAAACCAGGATATCATTGATGAATACGATGATAAACTTATCTAGGAATTCTTTAAAGACTCGATTCATCAAGTCCATGAAAGCTAGCTGGGCGTTAGTCAACCTAAACGACATTACTAGGAACTCATAGTGTCCGTATCTTGTTCTAAATGTCATTTTCTTCACATCTTTGGATCCCACCCTCAACCGATGACACCTCGATTGTAAGTCTATTTTGGAAAACACTCGCCGCCCCTTGCAATTGAACAAATAAATCATTAATTCAGGATAATGGGTATTTATTCTTAATTGTCACTCGATCCAACTCCCGATAGTGAATACATAGCCTTAGGCTACCATCCTTTTTTTCACAAATAGTATTGGAGCTCCCCAAGGTGAGGAACTAGGGCGTATGAATCCCCGGTCTAGTAAGTCTTATAATTTCACCTTCAGACTCTTTCAACTCAACTCGGTGCCATCCTATAGGGAGTTTTAAGAATTGGAGTTCCGCCTGGCTCCAATTCAATCTCAAATTTGATTTCTCTCTTTAGGGGTAACATCATCGACTTTTCGAGAATACATCTAAATACTCTCGTACAATCTCTATATCTTTCAGCTTCAACTTTTGTTTTGCTCGGCTATCCACCACATGCGCTAGGTACCCCATATACCCCATTCCTAGCATCTTTCAACCTTTGACGACCAAAATGATCGATGTAGTCCGAAGCTTCAAATCGGCCTCAAACTCTAACTTTCGACTCTCAAGTAGATTAAAAGTTACCCTTTTTCCTCGACAAGCCTATGTTGTCGCCATGCTTTGTCATCTAGTCCATCCCTAGGATCAAATCAAAATCCCGGAGGTCCAACACTATCAAATCGACTTCTAATCTCCTATCTTCAATCTATACCGGACACTTTTTAACCACACTCATTGATTCCATAGTTTCTTTAAAAGGAACCGCTATAAGATATCTTATGGCTAATGTTTCGAGTTTGACCCCTATGCTTTCTACTAACATATTTGATATAAAGGAATGTATAGCACCAAAATCAATCAAACATATGTAATCAAGCCAAGGATTGAGACATTGCTATGAATTACCGTTGTATTCCTCCGATCTCGCCTCTTCCTAGGTTATAGTGTACACCCGAGTAAGTACTCTTCCTAGTTCCGATTTCCGCACTCGAGGGTAATTGTAGGACATTTGCCTTTACTTTTGACACACATAACATATTTTGACTTTCGATCTATATTCCCCGACATGGAACCTTCCACACTTATTAAATTGGGGTGGATTGCCCATCATTAATCTCGATTGGTTGCTCGACGATGGTCTCGGGACATAAGGTCGTTGGTTTGGTGACCCGAGTATTCCCTTGGCCACTACTTTGTTTGAAATTCTTTGGCGGTCCCTACCTTACCGGACCCTACAACGAGGCTCCCGATCTAAACACCGCCTCTTCTACTCGCACCTCCCTTGTAATCTCCTTCGATCCTCATCGCCTATAATTGCCTTATCCACCATTTTCGAAAAGATATTATTGGAAAACATCCGAACCATACTTCATACTCGGGATTTAACCTTGTCAAGAATCCGTTCTTTTTCGGATTTTCACTCCCCGCAATGAATAGGACAAATCTACAACTTTGTTCAAACTTTCGTATATATTCACCTACTAACATACCATCTTACTTTAGTTCTAGGATGTCCTAAATCTTCTTAGCGCTTACATCTTTGGTGAAGTGCTTATTATTGAAGACCTCCTTAAATCGTTCCCAAGTCAAAGTCGACTCGTCTACAGTTAGTCGTGTGCTCTCCCACCAAGTGCGAACATCCATAGTTAACATAAAAATAACACTCGATACTCGCTCATTGTTGATGAATTACAAGTATTCGAATATCGTTTCTAATGACTTCATCCATTCATCCGATATCATTGGGTTAACACCCCTAGAAAATTTTTGAGGAATAATTTCATGAAACCTCTCCACCGCATCATTCCTATGCCGGGGTGGCGGAGGTGGAGGTCGTTGATGTATAGCTAGGAGCCGTCTCATTTGCTCCATATGGTCTTGTTGCTCGTTGTCGTATTGCTTATTATTATTGCTCGCATCATGTCCATCATGTGACTTAAAGTGTCCCATTGATTCCTATTGTGATCATTAGAGGTCCCTTCACCTCCTCGCTCGTGTTGGTTCCTTTCTTAGCAGTGCTTGGACTTTATACATGCCATGTTATGCCCATGTTAGTTTTGGCATTAAAAAAAACATATACTATCAATCATCCATTTACGTGTGAAATTATAGATATTTATATATGAAGCATTTCATACACAATAGGTATTTACAAATGCGCCTACATTCTAAAAGTTTTTATGCTCTATTTACAATTAAAAGTGTACTTATTTACATCAAGAAATACACAATAAGTACTACATCATGTGATCAAGTTACGATCTATTATGTCTAACCAACGTATCGAATGCATCATGGGAAGGAGTGCTCGACCCTTTACCAATCAATAACATCATCCGATGCAATACATACTATCTCAATAGCAAGGGGCAACAGTAGACCCTAGCTATACATCAATCGGTATGGGTCCACCTAACCTATACCTAAGGAAGGCTCAAACCAAGTCTTGATAACAAAATCAACCTATCAACCCTTCCCAAGCCTCATCAAGCAACTACTAATCTCTCAAGAAAAGTTTGATGCGTAGTCGACCGTAAAAATCCATATTACGGCATCGTTGGAAAGAAGCATCGCCGAATGTTATTCACCGAATCGAGTCATTCACTCGAGTGACATGGGCTACTATATCCCGATCCAGGGCCATTGTCGTGATGTTTAGTTCAGCCTAGTAGGTAGCTAAGGTGGCCCATTGTTGGTGCATCCTAGCAAGCATAGGGTGTACAAAATAAATATGGCATCTACAACAACAATAATTACCAGTATTATTATTTATAGAACATAATTATGTACTAGCATGAAAATCACATAATAATAATCATACACATTTTTTTTAAAATCAAGAATCAAATTGTTACCCATCGAGTAGCACACCGATCCTCGATGCTTAGGTGACACTTAAGGTTCTATCCAATTAACTAAACCATATCTCCGATACCACCCTATAACGCCCCCACCACGACACACTCTCTATTGCCCAAATAGGAGTAACTAGGTGAGGAGCGCGTCATGTTGACACGTCTAACTCAACTTAAACCCTCTACATACATACCGGTATTGTAACAACATTTTACATAGTGAAATATGTATAATGCAATTTACATGAAAATAATATTCACATCGAAGAAATTACAATTTATTTTATTTACAATACCATCAAAATGGCTATGGATACCCCAACCCAAAATTTATAATCAAAATAAAATCCCCTAAGGTTTGTGTCACTCCCGAGTCCTTTTGGAGGATCCGAAAGCATCCTTATTGGTACTACGATCACCGCTACTCGTCATAACATGTAAATAACAATGAGGGGAGCCAAAGCTCGCAAATGGGCCGATACACGTGATATGCAATGCCTTTCCGACTTCCCACCATACTCATTAGTTTTAAATTCTAGGTACCCTAGGTATTACCGATCTACTCTATAGGTGATTACCAAATCATCGAATGCTAACAACGTAATTATCCCTCATTGTAGCCACCGTTGACGGGAATCCATCGCCTAATAGTGCAGGCACACATCTTAGAGTCCGCACACAGCCTAGACCGCTCCTATCCATACACACCACTTTTCAACCATTTGATTCTTTCTCAATTCATCCCCACCAATGCACGTGATGCTATGTTACCATGTTTAACTTATTACGAGTACCAAACCTACACTATCAATTCATTCTTCACTTAACATATGTAATTAGTAGCATTTTAAACCAGCTTTAAAACATACTAAGGTGACATTTTAGATCCGAGCCCAAATTGGGGCATTTTAGGCCGAATTGCGCTTTTAAATGTTCTAGGACAAAATTTTAGTTTACCTAGCAATTTTTTTTCCTCTCTAAACATCCTCTTATACTTATTAGGGTGTACTCAAACCATTAATTATGGAATCAAAGGATTGGATTCTCGAATCCTCACAGCTTAGGGTTTAAGCCGAATAGGTCCTTAAAGTGGCAAAAGATTACTTTTTCATCCCAACTTACTAATGTATACCTAATTAAATTGTACTCGAGAGTCCTATGCCCTTAATTATATAAAATGGGTCCAATCTTATTAATTTTCTTACTTAGGCCGAAAGGGTTATTCAGTGAAACCCTAGGAATTCATTTTCCCCTCCTTTCCAATTTGTGGTTTATTATAGGTTAACCTCTAATCAAGTAGGCAACGTACAAACTTCGAGAATAATTAAATTTTATCCTTTTTTATTAGATATTAGAAATATTGATGTATAACATATCCAAAATTAGGTTTAAATACCAAACACATAATTCATAACATCATGTTGAAGTTTAAGATTCAATTTGTCCAAGAGCAGTTCATCCAAGATATACTAAAATGGGCATAACTTTTTCTATGTAAACCTAATAATAAAAATATTTTACAGTGGAGTTATTCAAGACATAGATAAACAAATTTTATTCTAAGGTTCACCCAAACAGCACCCTAAGGTCCTTGAACAGCAACAATAATTTTAGATAGAAACTAATCCTCAATAACACCGATTTAACCATTCCGTCCAACCCACATTAACTATGTTTTAGTCCAATTAAATTTTAGTCCAAGTCTAATCCGACTCATCATCACATACTTGGACATGCACTAGGCATTATAAACATCACAATTCATTACCTACACAACATCCACAATTATAGCAAGCCAAGACATCGAACAACCACCAACATAAACCAAGCTCAACAATACAACAAATAACTCAACCGATACATAAATCAAACACATAAAAATGGACATGTAAAAGCATAAATAAGCCTACTTACAAAGCTTAGATGTGGTTGGATTGCCTTATATTTTCTTTCTTTCTTTTCCTTTTCTTTCCTTTTTTTCTCTCTTTCTTGTTGTTTTTTATTGTCTCCCAATTTGGTGGTTTTGGTTTGCTAAAAATTCTCACCAACTTAACACTTTCTATATATATCTATACTTACTTTCCCTTTTAAGTGAATTAAGTCTGCAAGTGTTGAAAATTAATGGGACATTGTTAAAGTTATGGGTGAGTCATGTGAGAGGTGGTGGGTTTGGGACAAAAAATGGGTGAGTTGGCTATTAATTCATTTAATGCATTGGTTAGGTGTCTAACTAAAAACTTAGGTTAATTAAACACCCTAATTAACTTGATTCAAGTAACTAAACATAGTTTCCTTCATGAAATTTAGGAAATTTCCTTTTTTAAAACTCGAGAATTCCTTGTTCATTCTTTTTCCAAAAATTCCAGCAAGTGGTACATCAAAATAGTCTATACCAAATTGGCCATCACTTTATATATATAGATCTAAAAATTACAATAGTTTACTGAGAGCTAGTAGACACATAGATGAAAAAATTTTATTCTTTGAGTTTTATCCAGAAATCATTCTAAGATCCCTAAATAAATCACACAAAGTTTGAATTTTTTCACCCTTAAAATTTGAAGCATTTTCTTTTAAACAATTCGTAAATTTTCTCGAAATAAGTTCCAAGTTGTTCCAAATATTTTACAAAAAATTTCTCATTAATATAATGCATCCCAAATACTTTGAAATATCCCAAGGATAATTAACTAAATTATCCAGAATTGTTCATCCCAAAATTCTCCACGTAAATGTCAAACATACCGTTGTCGTAAAAAGTTTTAAAACAATTCATACTATCACTTTTACTTAATATAGGCATGTTTATGAAAATTTAAACATGTATATATGTTTATAATTAATAAATTTCACAGGAGTTATAGATGAGAGAGTGCGAGATGAGAGAGATGGAAAGAAAGGGATAGAGGGAGAGAGAGCTAGAGGGAAAATGATAGAGAGTAAGAGAGAGAAAAGAGAGCAAAAGAAAAGGAGAGAGAAAGAAAGAAAGATAGAAAAAACGGGAGGGAGGGAGAGAGTGATAGGGAGAGAGAAAAAAAGGGAGAGAGATTGAGCGATGGAGAGAGAGGGAGAAGGAGTGAGTGGGAGAGAGAGATGAGGGAGAGAGTGTAAGAGAAGGATAGGGGAGAGAGAGGGAGAAGGAGTGAGTGGGAGAGAGAAATGAGGGAGAGAGTGTAAGAGAAGGATAGGGGAGAGAGATGGAGAGAGAGGAAGTAAGAAAGGGAGAGAGGGAAGAGAGAGGGAGAGAGACAAAGAGGTAGGGAGGGAGACTAGGAGATAGAGATGGAAGGAGATAATAAGAGGGAGGGGTGAGAGAGGGAGAGACGAGGAAGAGAGAGGAAGATAAATAGAATAAGAGTGAGAGAAGGAGAGAGAGAGAAAGGCGGGGATAGAAAGGGAGAGATAGAGAGAGATTATGAGAGGGGCGAGAGAGATAGAGCGAGGGTGTGGGAGAGAGAGGGAAAAGAGGATGAGATAGGGAGAGAGAGGGAGAGATAGAGAGGTATAAAGAGAGAGATAGGGAGGGAAAGAGAGAGGGTATGGGAGAGAGTGGGAAATATAAAGGGAGAGAGAGATAGCAAGAAAGAGCAAAGAGAGAGGGAGAGAGAGATGGAGAGAGAAGAAGAGAGTGGAAAATAGAGGAAAAGGGAAAAGGGGAGTGAGAGGGAGAAAAACAGAAAAAAAGTGAGGGAGAGAGAGAAAGAGGGAGAGGGGGAGAGAAAATGAAAGAGAAAGTGAGGAAGAGAGTGGGAGAGAGAGGAAGAGGGAGAGAAGGAGAGGAAGAGGGAGAGAAGGAGAGTGAGGGAGAGAAAAAGAAAGAGAAAAAGAGGGAGGGAGGAGAACAAATAGCGAGAGTAAGGAGAGAGGAGAGGGAAAGAGAAGGATAGAGAGAGGGAGAGGGAGAGCAATAGAGGGGGAGAGAGAGTGAGAGAGAAAGAGAGAGGGGAAGGGAGAGACAAGGAGAGGGAGAGGAAGATGGAGACGGAGGAAGGGATAGATAGGAAGGGCAAGAGAGAAGGTGAGAGAGGGGGAGAGAGAAGGAGAATAAGATAGGGAGCGATATAGGAAGAGAAAGAGAGGGGAGAGAGGGAGAGAAGGAGAGAGAGAGAGGGAGAGATCTAGAGGGAGAGGGAGATAGGAAGGGAGGCAGAGAGATATAAGGAGCGAGAGAGAGGGGGGAGAGAGATAGAGAGGGAGAGAAGAAAGGGGAGTGAAAGAGAGAGGGATAAGGGAAGAGACGAGAGAAAGAGATAGAGAGATAGGGAGAGTGTGGGAGAGGTAGAGAGTAGGGGATACATAAAGAGGGAGAGAGAGAGGGTAAGAGAGATAAGGAAAGAGAGAAGGAGGGAGGGGAGAGAAAAATAGAGGGAGAGAGATAAGCAGAGAGAGAATAAGGGGGAGGTGGTAAGAGAGAGGGAGAGAGGGAGAGTGAGAGAGAGAAGGAGAGAGGGAGAGAAAAAATTAGAAGAGGGGAGAATGAGAAAGTGGGAGATATATTTATATATGTAAAGAGAGAGGGAGAGATAAAGAAAGAGAGGGAGAAATAGAGGGAGAGGGAAAGGAAGGGGAGAGGAAGGGAGAAAGGGAGAAAGGGAGAGGGAGAGGGAAAGGAAGGGGAGAGGAAGGGAGAAAGGGTGAAAGGGAGAGGGAGAAAGAGAGATTGAGAAGAGAGGGATAGGGAAAAGGGAAAAAAAGAGAAAAAGATGGAGAGAGTTAAAGAGAGAGAGGGTGAGGGGGAAAGAGAGGAAAGGATGGAGAGAGGGAGAATGAAAAAGGGAGAAAGAGAGAGGGAGAGAGAAAGAGGGAGAGAGTAGTGGGAGAGAGATAATACACGAGAAAGGGTAAGAGAGGAAGAGAGCGAGGGAGATAGAGGAGAGAGAGTGAGAGAGAGAAGGAGAAAGGAAGAGATAGAGGGAGAGAGGATGGAGGAGAGAGAAGGTGGAGAGAGATATTGAGAGAGGGATAGAGGGAGAGAGAGATACAAAGTAGGAGAGAGAAAGAGAGAAAAATAAAAAGAGAGAAGGAGAGAAAAATAAAAAGAGAGAAGGAGAGAGAGAAGGAGAGAAAAATAAAGGGAGAAAAAGAGAGAGAGATAGGGAGAGGGAAAGAGAGGGGATTAGGTGAGAGACGGAGAGGGAGAGAGGTAGAGGGAGAGAGAGGGAGAGAGAGGGAGAGAAAGATGGAGAGAGAGTGAGGGACAGGTTGGAAAAGAGAGGCAGAGAGGGAGAGAGGGAGAAAGAGTGAAGAAGAGACGGTGAGAGAGAGGAAGAGAGGGATAGCGATAGAGAGGGTGAGAGGGAAAGAGGGAGAGAAATATAGGGGGTGAGAGAGATAGAAATAGCAAATAAGAGAGAAAGAGAGTAAGGAGGAGAGAGAGATAGAGAGATATATCGAGGGGTGAAAGGGAGAGAGAGGGAGAGAAAATAGGAGAGGGAGATAGAAGGGAGAGGGGGAAAGAGAGAAATATATAGGGAGAGAGCATGGTAGAGAGAGAAAGAGAAAGAGAGGGAGTGAGAGAGAGAGATGGAGAGAGAGGGAGAAAGGAAGGGAAATTGGGAGGGAGAGATAAAGAAAGAGAGATAGAGAGCAAGGGAAAGAGGAGAGAGAGGGAAAGAGGAAAGGGGAGAGAGTGAAAGAGAGGGGGAGAGGGAGAAAGATGAAGAGGGATAGAGAGATTGGGAGAGAGAAAGGGGGAGAGAGGGGGAGAAAGAGAGGGAGAAATAGAGGGAGAATGGGAGGGAAAGGGAGAGGGAGAGAGGGAGAAGGAGAGAGAGAGAGAGCAAAAGGAGGAGATAAAGGGAGAGAAGAAGAGGGAAAGAGAGGGAGAGAGGGGGGAGAGAGTGTGAGAAAGGGAGAGGGAGAGGGAGTGGGAGAACGAGAGAGCGAGAGAGAAAGAGAGAATGAAAGGAAGAGAGATAGATAGAGAGGAAGAGGGAGGAAGGGGGAAGAGAGAGGGAGAGAGGGAGAGATTAGGAAAGAGGGGAAGAGTGAGAGATGAATTGGGATTGAGAGGGAGAATGGAGGGAGAGAGGGAGAGAGTAAGGGGGAGAGAGGGTGAGAGTGAGAGGTAAAGTTAGAGAAAGGGAGAGAAGGGAGAGAAATAAAAACGGTGAGAGAGATAAAAATTAGGAAGGAAAAATAAAGGGAGAGTGAGGAAAAGAGAGAGAGGGAGAAAGATAGAGCGAGGAAGGGGATAGAGAAGGAGAATGGGTGAGAGAGGTAGAGAAAAAGAGGGAGACAAAAAGAGGGAGAGGGAGGAAGAGAAAAAGGGAGAGAATGGGAGGGAGAGGGAGAGGGAGAAAGAGAGAGATATACTATTTAAAGGACAGAGGGGGAGAGGGAGAGAAATAGTGGGTGAGAGAGAGAGAACAAGAGAGAGATATAAAAAGGGAGAGATGAAAAGGGAGCAAGAGAGAGAGAGAGGAAAAGGGAAAAAGAGAGAAAAAGAGGGAGAGAAAGGGGAAGGAGCGAGGAAGGGTAGAGGGAAGGGGGAGGGAGGGAGAGATAAAGGGAAGAGGGAGAAGAAAGAGGGAGAGAGATAAAGAAAGAGAAAGAAAAAGAGAGAGGGAGAGTGAAAGAGAGAGAGAGGGCGAGGGAGGGAGAGAGGGAGAAAAAGAGAGAGAAAGGAAGAATAAAGAGGGAGGGGGATGGAAAGAGGGAAAGGGAAGGAGAAGGAGAGATAGAGAGAGAGGAGATAGAGAGGGAGAAAGAGGGAGAGAGAGTAAGAGAGAGAGCAAGAGAGAGGGAGGGAGGTAGGCAGAGAGGGATAAAGGAGGGAGGAGGGGGAGGAAGAGGGAGATGGAGGGGGAGAGAGAGAGAGAGGTAGAGAGAGGAATAGAAAGATAAAAAGAACGATGAGAGAGAAAGAAAGGGAGAAAGGAGATGGAGAGAAAGCGAGAGGGAAAGGGAGATAGAGAGAGAGGGAGAGGGAGAGAGAGAGGGAGAGAGAATGAGAGGGAGAAGGAATGAGAGAGAAAGATAGATAGAAGGAGAAGGGAGAGAGAGATAGATAGGGCAAGAGAGAGAGTGAATGAGAGAAGGAGAGAAAGAGGAAGAAAGATAGATAAGGTAAGAGGGAGGGAGAGAAAGTAGGAGAGATAGTGAGAGAGAGAGGAGAGAAAGTGAGGGAGAGAGAGGGAGAGGGAGAAAGAGTGTGAGAGAGAGAGAGGGACGGAGAGGGAGAAAGAGTGAGAGAGAGAGAGAGAAAAAGAGAGATAGAGCAAGAAAGAGAGGGATAGAGGGATAGAAGAGGGAGAGAGAAAGTGAGGCACGAGAAAGAGAAAGGGTGACAGAGGGGGATAGAAAGAGATAAATAAAGGGAGAGACAAAAGTAGTAAGAGAGAGAATGAAAGGGAGAGAGAGAATGATAGAGATAGATGGAGAAGCCGGAGGGAGAGGGAAAGAGAGTGAGGGAGAGAGAGGTAGAAGGAAAGAGAAAGAGAGAGGAGGAGAGAGGGGAGAGGGGAGAGAGGGAGAGGGTGAGAAAGAGAGGGAGAAAGGGAGATATATATAGAGATAGATAGAAGGGGAGGATAGAAAGAAAAAAGAGAGTGAGAGAGAGGGAGGGACAGAAAGAGAACGAAAGAGGGAGAGGGAGGGAAGGGAGGGAGAGTAAGAGAGAGAGGGAGAGTAGGAGAGATTATAAGGCGAGGAGAAAGGGATATAAGGACTAAGAGAGAGAGGAAGAGAACGAGAGAGGGAGATAGAGGAAAGGAGAAAATGGTGAGAGGGAGCAAGAGAAAGGGAAAGAGAGGGACAATAAGAGAGGTAGAGAGAGAGGGAGAAAGAGGAAAGGAGAGATAAAGAGATGTTTGGAGAAAGAGAAAGAGGTAAAGGGAGGAAGATGAAGAGGGAGATAGAGGGAGAGGTAAAGGGAGAGCAAGATGGAGGGAGATAGAGAGGTAGGGAGAAAGTGTGAGGGGAGGAGGGGGAGAGAGGGGAAGGAAGAGGAAGATGGAAGGAGAGCAATGGGGAGTGGGAGGGAGAGGAAGAGAGAGAGAGGGAAAGTGATTGAGGAAAAGAGAAGGAAGAGAGAGGGAGAGAGATGAAGAGGAGAGGGAGAGGTTTAGAGAGAGAGAAAAGGGAGTGAGGAAGGAGGAGAAGGAGGGTGAGAACTAAGAGGAGAGTGAGGGAGATGGAGAGAGAAGGAGAGGAGGAGAGAGAGGTAGAGAAAAAGAGATATGAGAATGGTAGAGGGGGAGAGAGGAAGGGAGATAGAGAGGGAGGTAGAGAGGAAAAGGGAGTAAAGGGGGAGAAGGAGAGGGAGAGAGAGGGAGAGAGAAGGAGATAGAGAGGGAGAGAGAGATAGGAAGAAGGAGAGAGAGAAAGGGAGAGCAAAAGTAGGAGTGAGTGAGAGAGAGAGAGAAAGAGTGAGAGAAAGGGAGAGCAAAAGTAGGAGTGAGTGAGAGAGAGAGAGAAAGAGTGAGAGAAAGGGAGAGCAAAAGTAGGAGTGAGTGAGAGAGAGAAAGAAAGAGTGAGAGAGGGAGAGAGAAATGGAGAGAGAATGGGGCGAGGAAAAGAATGGGAGGAGAGAGAGGGAGGGAGGTAGGGGGAGGGAGGGAAGGGGGAGATAGAGAAGGAGGTATAAGGGAGAAAGAGAGATAAAGAGAGGGAGAGGAAAGGAGAGATCAGGAGAGGGATAAAGAGAGTGGTAGAGAGAGAAAGAATAGGAGAGGGATAGAAGTGGAGAGAGGTAGAAAGAGAGCAAAAGAGAGAGTGAGTGAGCGATAGGAAGAGAAAGAGAATGATGGAGGGAGAGGGAGAAAGTGAGATAAAGAGGGTAAAGGAGAGGGAGACATATAGATAGAGGGAGAGAGAGGTACAAAAAAAGAGGAGAGAGGGAGAGAGAGAGAAAATGAGAGAGGGAGAGGGAGAGATAAGAAGAGGGAGAGAGATAGAGGGAGGGAGTGGGAGAGATAGAGGAGAGGGATGGAGAGAGAGGGAGAGGGAGAGGAAGAGAGAGGTAGGGAGATGAAGAGGGAGAAAGGTAGGGGGTAGGAGAGTGAGTGGGAGAGGGAGAGAGGCAGAGGGAAGGTAAGAGGAGTGAGAGGGGGAGGGTAAAGAGAGGGAGAGAGAAATATGGAAATAAAGGGGAAGAAAGCTAAGGAGGGAAAGAAAGAGAGAGGGAGAGAAGGAGGGAGAGCAACGAGAGGAGGTGATAGAATGAGAGAGAGGGAAGAGGGAGAGAGAGAGAGGGAGGGAGAATAAGAGAGGAAGTGATAGAAAGAGAGAGAGGGAGGGAGAGAGAAGGAGAAAGAGGGAGAGAGATAGATGGAGGGTGAAAGAAAGAGGGAGGAACTCGAAGAAGAGTAAGGATAGAGGGAGAGCGATAGAAGGAGGAAGTGGTTAAGATAAAGGAGAAGGATGGAGAGAGAGGGAGATGGAGATGAAGAGAGAGGTAGGGAGATGAATAGGGAGGGGATGGGAGAGTGAGTAGGAGAGGGAGAGGGAAGGTACGAGGGAGGGAGGGAAAGGAGGAGGAGAGATAAGGATAGAAATAGAGGGGGAGAAACCTTAGGAGGGAAAGAAAGAGAGGGAGAGAGGGAGAGGAGCGAGAGAGGAAGTGATAGAAGGAGAGAGAAGGAAGAGGGAGAGACAAAGAGAGAAGGGGAGAGGAGGGAGAGGGAGAGAAACAAAGGGAGGGTGAAAGAAGGAGGGGGAATTGAAAGAGAGTAAGGGATAGACGAAGAGAGTTAGATGGAGGAAGAGAGAAGGAGAGGCGGAGGAGAGAGAGAAGGAGGAAGGAAGGGAGAGAAAGGGAGTAAGGATGAGGAGGATGGGGGAGAGAGGCGAGGAAGGGAGAAGGAGACATAGATAGAGAGAGGTAGAGAGGGAGGGATAGAGGGAGGTAGAGGGAGAGGGAGGGAGAGATGGAGACAAAGAGAGGGAAAAAGGAAGAGAGGTAAAGAGAAAGAAAGAGGAAGGGAGAGAAAGGGATAGCCTAAAGAGAGAGAGATAGGGAAGGAGGTAGAAAGAGAGGGAGAAAGAGAGAAAGCAAAGAAGAGAAAAAGGATAAAGGGGAAGGGAGAAGGGAGAGAGACAAATACGAAAAGGGCAGAGAGGAAAAGAGAGAGGAAGAGAGATAGAGGGAGAAAGATAAAGAGACAGGGATAAAGAAAGAGAAATGGAAAGATATGGAGAGGAATAGAGGAATAGCGAGAGAAAGGTGTAGAAAGAGAGAGAGATGGAGTGGGGGAGAGAGAGAGATAGAAGTGGAAATTAGGAGAGAGAGTCGGAGAGGGAGAGAGGGAGAGAGATTGGGAGAGAGAGGAAGAGAGAGGTTGAAGGGGGAAGAGGGGAAAAGAGGGAGAGAGATTGGGAGAGAGAGGAAGAGAGAGGTTGAAGGGGGAAGGAGGGAAAAGAGGGAGAGAGATTGAGAGAGAGAGGAAGAGAGAGGTTGAAGGGGGAAGGAGGGGAAAAGAGGGAGAGAGGGGAGATAGAGGAGGGAGAGAGGGGGAGAAAGAGGGAAAGAATGAGGGAGAGAAGGAGAGGGAAAGAGAGGGAGAGAGATAGAGAGTGAGAAAGAGTAAGGGAGTTATGGGCAGAGAACGGACGAGAGAAAGAGAGAGGGGGAGGACAAAGGGAGAGAGGGTAAGAGTGAAGGGGAGATAGGGTTAGGGGGATTGAGGAAGAGCGAGAGAGAGAGGGAGAGAGGGAAAAAAGTGAAGGAGGGAGGGAGGGAGAGGGAGAGAAAGGGACAGATTGGGGGAGAGAGGAATAGAGAGGTAGGGGAGGGAGAGGAAAAGAGGGAGAGAGTACAAAAGAGAGAGAATGGGAGAGAGATGAGGGAGAGAGGGGGAGAGAGATGGAAAGAATGAGGGAGAGAAGGAGAGGAAAAGAGAGGGAGAGAGATAGAGAGTGAGAAAGAGTAAGGGAGTTATGGGCGAGAGAAAGGACGAGAGAAAAAGAGATGGGGAGAGGGGGAGGAGAAAGGGAGAGAGGGTGAGAGTGAAAGGGAGATAGCGTGAGGGGGATTGAGGGAAAGTGAGAGAGAGGGAGAGAGAGGTAGAGAGAAAGAGTGAAGGAGGGAGGGAGGGAGAGGGAGAGAAAAGGAGATAAATAGAGCGTGAGAAAGAGTGAGGGAGAGATAAGGAGAGAGAGGAAGAGAGGGAGAGAGTGAGGAGAAGAGAAGAGGGAAAAAGGAAGGAGAGAGGGAGAGCGAGAAGAGGAAAGAGGGAGAGCGAGAGAGCGAATTAAAAGGAGAGGGGAGAGAAATAGAGAGGGTAAGAGGGAGAGATGGAAATAAGGAAGGAGAGTAAGAGGAAGAGTCGGGAAGGCATAAAGATAGAGTGGGAGAGTGGGAGGGAGGGACGAGAGAAAGAGGAAGGAGAGAGGAAGGGTAAGAGAGAGGAAGGGAGGGAGAGAGATATATATGTTGGAAGAGAGAAAGGGAGGGAGAGAGGGTGAAGAGAGAGTGAGAGGGGAGAGAGAAAGGGAAAAAGAGGGGTAAAGAGAGGGAGAGAA
Organism: Dovyalis caffra; assembly: GCA_963924115.1. NCBI lineage: Eukaryota > Viridiplantae > Streptophyta > Magnoliopsida > Malpighiales > Salicaceae > Dovyalis > Dovyalis caffra. The sequence continues at coordinate 5,199 of CAWUPB010000720.1, read as the reverse complement.
ATAGAGGGTGTAAGAGAGAGAGAGATGGAAATAGGTTAGGAGAGAAAGGGAGAGAGAGAGGAAAAGATGGAGATAGAGTTGGAGAGAGAGGGAGGGGGAGAAAGAGGGTACTAGAGGGTTAAAGAGGGAGAGCAAGAGAGAGAGTGAGGAAGAAAGAGATATATATAGGAAGAGGGAAAGAGTGAGAGAGTGTGACGATGAGAGAGGGAAAGATGAAAAGAAAGGGAGGGAGGGAGATAAGGAGAGATAACGAGAGATAGAGTGAGAGATAAGGACTAGGAAAGGGAAGGGGAAATAGGGAGAGAAGGAGAAAGAGGGAGAGGGAGAGGGAGGAAGGATAAATAAGGGAGAGGTTGGGAGAGAGGGAGAGAGAGAGGGAGAGAAGGGGTAGAAAGGGAAGGAGAGAGTATAAGAGGGGGAGAGAGAAGAGCGAGAGAGAGCAAAAAAAGAGGAAGAAAGAGGAATGAGGTATTAAGGGTGAAAGAGGGAGATGGAAATTAGGAAGGTGAGAGAGAGGGAGAGAAATAGAGTGGGATAAAAGGAGAGAGATAGAATGGGAGACAAGGAGAAAGAGATAAAGGGAGAGAGAGGGATTGAGGAGAGAGAGGAAGGAGTGAGGGGAAGCAAGATAGAGGGAGAGAGATCTATATAAGATGAGAGAGTTAGAAAGAGGGGGAGAGAAGAGAGGGAGTGGGGGAAGAGGGGCAGTGATAAGAGATGAGAAAGTTAGAGAGAAAGAGGAAGAGGGAGATCGAGAGACATGAAGAAGTCGAGAGGGAGAGAAGGAGAAAGAAGGAGAGAAAGAGAAAGAAAGAGAGAGAAATAGAAGGTGTGGGAGGGAGAGAGGGACATAGAGCGAGAGAGGAGAGAGAAGGAGAGAGAGGGTGAGAAAGAAGAAGAGAGAGGGAGAGAGAAAGGGAGGGAGAGAGAGAGAAAGAGGGATGAAGAAGGAGCGAGAAGGTGAGAGAGAGGAAGATAGAGAAAGAGGGAGAAAGAGGGATAGGAAGAGAGAGAGGGAAAATGTGAGGAGGAAGAGAGGGAGAAAGAAAGAGAGAGTAGGAGTAAGAGAGAGATAAAGTGGGAGAGAGATAGGGGGAGGGAGAGTGAGGAGAGAGAGGGTGAGGGAGAGAGAGGGAGAGGAAAGGGAGGGAGAGAGGAAGAGAGTAGGAGAGCGGGAGAGAAAAGGAGAGGGATAGTGAGTGGGATAATCAGAGGGAGAGAGAAGAGATAGAAAAAGAGGGAGAGAGGAAGAGAGGGAGAGAAGGAGAGAGGTAAAAAGAGGGAGAGGGGGAGAGGGAAAGAGGGGGAGAGATAGGGAGAGAAGGAACAAGAGTGAGAGAGATGGAAATAGAGAGAGGAAGAGGGAGAGAAAGGGAGGGAGGTAGGGAAGAGAGAGGGAGGGAGAAGGAAAGGGAGAGGGAGATGGAGATGGAGGGAAAGATAAAAAAATGGAGAAAGGAATAGAGAAAGGGATTGAGAGAAAGAGCGAGTGGGAGAGCGAGGGAGATAGTAAGAGAGGGATGAGGTAGAGAAAGAGGAGAGATTGACGGAGGGATAGAGAAATAGAGTGAGAGGAAGCGAGAGGGAGAGAGGGAGAGAAAGAGAGAAAGGGGGAGATAGGGAGAGACTGACAAGGAAAGAGAGGGAGATGAAGAGAAAGGGAGAGGAGAGAGAATAGGGAGAGAGAGTGGGAGAGAGAAGGAAAGGGAAAGTGAGGGAGAGAGGAAGAGATATAGGAAGAAAAAGAAAAGAGAGAGAAAAAAAGAGAGGAGAAGAGGAAGAATAGGAGAGAGAAAAAAGAGAGAGATCGAGGGAAAAAAGGGAGAGAGGTTGATAAAAAAAGAGATGGGGAGAGAGCGAGATGATAGGAGGGAGAGGAGTGAGATGGGGAAGAGAGAAAGGGAGAGAGAGGGACAAAAAGAGAGAGGTAGAGGGAAGGGGTAGAGGGATAGAAAAGAGGGAGAGAAAGAGATAGAGAGAGGGGAGAGAGAGATAAAAGGAGAGAAAAGAAGAGAGGGGGAAGGGAGTGAGGGTGAGAGAGAGGAGGAAAGAGAAGGAGAGTGATGAATGGAGTGGTAGGGAGGGAAAGAGTGATAGAATAGGGGGAAGAGAGAGAAAGAGGGAGATAGGGAAACAGAGAGGGGGAGAGAGAGATGAAGGAAAAGCGAGAGAGGGAGAATCGGAGATGAAGGGGAAAAGAGAGGAAGGAAAAGAGAGAGAGGGAGAATGAGAGATGATGGGGGAGAGAGAGGAAGGGAGAGAGGGGGGCAGAATGGGAGGGAAAGAAAGATAGCGAGGGAGAGGGAGGGGGAGGGAGAGGGAGAGAGAGGAAGGGATAAAGAGGGAGAGAGAAGGACAAAGAAAGAGGGAGAGAGAGGGAGAGGGATAGAAGGAGAGAGAGTAGAAGGAGGAGAGGAGTAGAGTGAGAGAGAGGGAGATTGAGAGGGAGAGGGAGAAGGAGTGAGAGGGGAAGAGAGAGGGAGAGAGAGAGGAAGAAGGAAAAAATGAGAAAGGGAAAGGGAGGGAGAGTAAAAGAGAGGGAGAGAGAAAGGGAGAGGGAGGGAGAGAGGAGAGCAAGAGAGGGAGAAAGTAAAAAATAGAGAGAGAGGGAGAGAGAAATAGTGTAAGGGGGCGAGAGAGGGAGAGAGAAGAAAAGAGAAAGAGAGACAAAGAAAGAGAGATTAGGGTAGTGGGAGGGAGGGAGAAAGGGAGAGAATAGGTGATAGAGAGAGGGAGAAAAGGAGAGAGAGGGAAGAGAGAGGGAGAAAGGGAGAGAGGGAGGGAGAAGAAGAAGGAGAGGGAGGAGAGAAGGGAGGGAGAGAAAAGGAAAGAGAGTAAGAGGGAGAGAATAGGAGAGAGAAGGAGCTAGCAAAAAGGGAAGGAGAGAGGGAGGGAGATAAGGAGAGAGATAAGAGGGGAAGAGAGAGGGAGAAAGGGAAAAAAGGGAGAGAAAGGGAGAAAAAGAAGAAGAAGGAGATAGGGTGAGGGAGAGATTGAGACGAGAGGGATATATATGTGTGTGTGTGTGTGTATGTCGATGTATAGGAAAAGAGAGAGATACTGAAAGAAAGAGAGAGAGGGAAAGAAAGAGAAAGGAGGGAGAGGGTGAGAGGAAGGGATAGGGAAAGAGAGGGGGAGAGAAAGGGAGAGGAAAAAAGAGGGAGAGAGAAAGGAAGAGGGAATGAGAGGAAAGAAGATAGGGAAAGAGAGTTAAAGAGGGAGAGAGGGGGACATAGGGAGAGGGAGAAAGAGGGAGAGAAGGCAAGTGAGAGGGTATGGGAGAGAGGGGAGAGAGAGGAGGGAGAGGGAGAATGGGAGAGGGAGAAGAAGATAGAGAGGGATGAAGAGGAGGAGAGGGTGAGGGAAAGAGAGAGAGAGAGAAGAAAAAAAGAGGCAGAGGGAGAGGGAAAGAGAGAGAAGGAGAAGGAAAGGGACAGTAGGGGAAAGAAAGAGCAAGAAAGAGAGAGAGAGAGAGAGGAAAAGATAGAGGAGAGAGAAAAAAAGGCAGAGAGAGGGAGAGAGAAGTAGAAGTGGGAGAGAGAGTAAGAGAGAGAAGGAGATGGGTGAGGGAGGGGGAGAGAGGGATGTGTGTGTGTGTGTGTAGGAAGAGAGAGAGATAACAAAAGAAAGAGAGTAAGGGAACAAAGGAGAGAGGAGTGAGAGAGTGAGAGGGAGGGATAAGGAAAGAGAGGGAGAGAGAGGGATAGGGAAAGAGAGGGAGAGAGAGTGTGAATGAGAAGAAAAAAGGGAGAGAGAGGAAGAGGGAAAGAGAGGAAGGAAGAGAGGGAAAAGAGAGAGGGAGAGTTAAAGAAGGGAAGAGAAGGGAGAGAGAGAAAAAGAGTGAAAGGGAAGGGAGGAGAGGGAGGGAGAGAGAGGGTGAGGGAGAGAAAGTCAAAAGGAGAGAGGAAGAGACGAAAAGAGGGTGAAATAGGGAGCTTGGGAGAGTGAGAGAGAGAGGGAGAAGATGAGAGATAGAAAAAAGGGGGAGAAGTAGAGGGAAAGAGAGGGATAAGGAAGGAGAGTGAGGGAGAGAGATAGAGAGAGAAAAAGGGTGAGAGGTCGAGAAAATGAGAGAGAGAGGGATAAAGGGTAAGGGAGAGAGGGAGAGGGAAAGAGGGAGACAGGAGAAAATAGAGGGTGAGAAAGAGAGAGAGAGAGAGTCAAAAGGAGAGAGGGAGAGAGATAAAGAGAGAAGAGATAGAGAGAGGGTGAGATAAAAGTTTAAGAGAGAGAGGGAAAGAGAAACAGAGGTAGATTGAGTGAGAGAGAAGAGGAGAGGGAGAAAGAGGGAGAAAAGGAGAGGGGATAGAGAGGAAAGAGAGGGTGAGGGAGAGAAGGAGAGAAAAGGTAAGAAAGAGAGGGGAAAAGAGTTAAAAGGAGAGAGACATAAGGGGAGAGGGAGAGAGAAAGAGATAGAGAGAGGGTGAGATATAGAGTTTAGGAGAGAGAAAGAGAATATGAGAGGGAAAAGGAGAGGGGAAAAGAGTTAAAAGAGAGAGAGAGAGGGAGAGGGAGAGAGAAAGAGATAGAGAGAGGGTGAGATATAGAGTTTAGGAGAGAGAGAGGGAGAGGGAGAGAGGGAGAGGGGGAGAGAAAGAGATAGAGAGAGGGTGAGATATAGAGTTTAGGAGAGAGAGAAGGAGAGGGAGAGAGAAAGAGATAGAGAGAGGGTGAGATATAGAGTTTAGGAGAGAGAGAGAGGGGGAGAGAGAGAATATGAGAGGGAGAAAGAGGGAGAGAAGGAGGGGGAAGAGAGAGGGAGAGAGAGAGAGAGAATATGAGAGGGAGAAAGAGGGAGAGAAGGAGAGGGAAGAGAGAGGGAGGGAGAGAGATGGAGAGGGAGAAAGAGGCAGAGAGGTAGAGAGAGATGGGAAGAGGGAGGGAGAAATGGTAAGGGAGAGAGGGAGAGAATGGGAGAGAGAGGGAGAGAGTGGGAGTGAATAAGAGAGAGGGAGAGCTATGGAGAGAGAGGAAGAAAGAGTGGAAGAGAGAGAGAGGGCGAGAGAGTCCATAAGGGAGTGGGAGAGATAGGGAAAGGGAAGGAGTGAAAAAGAAGGAGAGAGATGAAAAGGGAAGAAAAAGAAAAGAGGGAAGGAAAGAAAGAGGGAGAGAGGGAGTGGGTGAGAGAGGTAGAGGGAGGGGGAGAGAGATGGAGAGGGAGAGAGAGTGAGAGAGAGGGAGAGGGACAAATAGAGAAGG
>CAWUPB010000719.1:0-41998 GCA_963924115.1 Dovyalis caffra | reverse complement strand
TCCCTCTCTCACTCCATCTTTTTCTCTCTCCCTCTACCTTTTTCCTCCCTCTCCCTCTCCATCTCTCTCCCTCCCTCTCTCCTTATATATGTCTCTTTATCCTTTTCTTTCTCTTCCTCTCTCTCTTGCTCTTCCTCTCCCCTCATCTCTCTCAACATCCGTCCCTCCTTATCTCTTCCCCTCTCCCCTCTATCTCTCTTCCTCTCTCTCCCACTCTCTCTCCCTCCCTATTCTTATCTCTCTCTCTTTTGCCCTCTCTATTTCTCTCCCTCTCTCGCTCTTCCAATCTCTCCCTTCTCTATCCCACTCCCCTATCTCCTTCCTCTTTCTCTCCCACTCTCTCATAATCTCTTTCTCACTCTCTCCTCCACTCTTCTCTTCTCTCCCTCTCTTCCTCTCTCTCTCTCTCTCCTTTTTTCTCTCTCTCCCTCTCCCTCTCTCTTACCTCTCTCTCTCTCTCCCCTCTCCCTCTCTCTCTCTCTCTTTCTCCCTCTCTGTCTCTCTCTCTCTCTATCTCTTTCTCTCTTTCTCTCCCTCCCTTTTCGTTGTTATTACTATATGCCCTAGAAGCCAATCACGGTTTGAATGTACTAGCATACACTTATTGTATTATTAGTATTATTATTATTATTATTATATGAGGGTAGCACATTCCATTTCTCATGTTTAAATCTAGACATCTAGGACAAAGGGACTAGACTACGTGGTAACTTATGTCATGGATAGGTTATGTCAAATCACTAACATTCTTATTACTTGAGTAGTAGTGATGCATCATTCGATGCCACTCACTATTTATGATTCTAAATTATGATTTTAAGATCACTACTAATGTAATAAGAACCTATAAGGTCACACATAAAGAGTGACTCAAAATTGGAGTATAACTAGAAGTCCTAATTGGATTACGATTCTTAGTCGAGTTAAGATTCCTAGTGAGACTAGGATACAATTTGGATTATAGTATTTAACTATACTAGTGGGTTGGTTCGATTCAAGACATATAAAATAGGCTTAATGAAGTCCAAGTCCAAGGTTGTTGGATATTAATTTGTCAAAATAATCAGCCCATATTTTTTCTCTCTCGTTAGGGTTAGGAAATTAGTTTCCTCGTGGGACTATGGCTCACACACATTCTAGTCGTTGTAAAATATAACTAGCACATATTATTTATTTATATAAATGTAACTGTGAGATAGAAATCCTAATAAGCTGTGAAGATAGAAACCCTAGTCTAGCTTGACTAGAAGAGTGATCCATCCTTTAAACACCATAAATCATAGCTAGCACTTTTCCCTCCCTCTCCCTCTCTCTCCCACATTATCTCTCTCTCCCTCTCTCCCTCGTTCACATTCTCTCCCTCTTTCTCTTACTCTCTAGCTCTCTCTCCCCTTTTCTCTCTCCCTCTCTCCTCTCTCTCCTATCTCTCCCTTTTTACTCTCTCCCTCTCTCCCTTTTTTAGCTCTCTCCCTCTCTCCCCTTTTTCTCTCTCTCCTTCCTCTCCCTTTGTTTACTAATCTCTCTCTCTCTTACTCTCTCTCCCTCACCCTTTCTTTTCCACTTTATCTCTCTCCCTCTCTCTCCTACTCTCTCCCCCTCACCCTCTCTTTATGACTCAATCACTCTCCCTCTCTCTCCTACTCTCGCTCCCTCACCCTATCTTTATCGTACTCTCTCCCTTTCTTTCTCTCTTTCTCTCTTCTCTCCTTTCCTTCTCCCTCTCTCTCCTTCCATTCCCTCTCTCCTCTCTCTCCCTCTCTATCTCCCTCTCTCTATTCCCCTCGTCCTCCTTTCTCTCTCTCCCTCTCTCTTTCCCTCTCTATCTCTCCCTCTCTCCATCCCCCTCTCTATCTCTCTCCCACTCTCTCCCTCACCCTTTCTTTACCAATCCCTCTCTCTTTACTCTCTCTCCCTCACCCTCTCTTTATGACTCTATCACTCTCCCTCTCTCCTACTCTCTCGCCCTCACCCTCTCTTTATTGTACTCTCTCCCTTTCTTTCTCCTTCTCCCTCTCTCTCCCTCCCTTCCCTCTCTCTCTCTCTCTTTATCTCCCTCTCTCCTTCTCCCTCTCTCTCTCCTCCCTTTCCTCTCTCCTTCTCTCTCTCTCTCTATTCCCCTATCTCTCCCTCCCTCTCTCTCTCTCTTTCTCTCTTCCGTCCTCTCTTTCCCTCTCTACCCCTTTTCTCTCCCTCTCACTCTCTCTCTTCCTCTCTTGAATGATAACACATCCTATGGAAGTGTATAACAAAACATAAAATTTTCCTTATCTATCGAAGATCAAGCCATTAAATCACCTAATCATACATACATGAATTAAAAGTATAAGTAAAAGATTACCTATTGTAGCACGATTTAGCATTTTATGACAACTGAGGCTTTTAAGGACGAATACAACAACTTATTCCTTTTGGGGAGAGAAACGTTTTCCCACATTTTTATCTTACTTAGCATGTATGTTTTTCTCCTCCTTGTTGCCTCTCTTCCCTTTATTTATATAGGAGGTGGCATCTTTGTCCTCCATGGGCAAAGACTTGTAACATGAGTGGGCTTATTTGATCTTACCCTTGTAAACACCTGAGCGGTATCCAAAATGACTCAAGTTTATCCTCCCACTAAAATATATCGAAGGCTTTTAAATTAAGCCTATTAGCCCAATTAATTTAGACTATTCAAATAAATTGGGTTAGATATTTTTTAGAAAGCCCACATTAGGAAACAATTTCAAAAATACATTTAAACCTAAATTAGGAAACTAATTTTTTTTAGGTAACTTAGTTCCAAATTTGGAACTGACTTCTAAATTAGGAAATTGGTTTCTAAAATAAAAAACCTTTTATTTTAGAAAACTTTCAAAACTGAAAACCTCTTCCAAAATCTTTTTTTCTCTTTTATTACATGAATATTTAAACTCATACGTATAACTTAATAGGCTCTTAGATATGGTGACAATGTATCAAGAATAAAAGACACCTCTTTTATCTCTTCATACATAAATTAAGATTGGCCTCTAGTAAGGCAGTATGACTATTTCATTCTCTAAGAGGATTAATTTAATCTATAATTACCTTTCACGAGCATGGTTACCATATAATCATCATATGAATTTATCATAGTGTAATCTCAAACGTTTTTATAGTCTATTTGATTATGATCACACAAGTTTTCTTCGATCCCCAAATGCCTTAGCTCTAGAGTAAACCAACTATGCTCTATTGGTATACTCCCATTATGGCCACATATTCCTTCTCTCCCTCTCTCTCTCTCTCTCTGTGTTTGCATCTCCCTATCTCTAACTCTCTCTCTCTCTCTATATATATATGTATATCCCTCTCTCCCACCCTTTCTCCTCTCTCCTTCTCTCTCTCACCCTCTCTCTCCCTATCTCTCCCTTACTATATATATATATATATATATATATATCCCTCTCTCTTGATTTTCATCTCTCCCCCTCTCTCCCACCTTTTCTCCCTCTTCTTCTCTCTCCCACCTCTCTCTTCCTCTCTCTCCCTTACTTTCTCCTTTTCCTCTCTCTTCCTCCCTCATTCTCTCCCTCTCCCTCATTTCCCTCCCTTTCTATCCCTCCCTCTATCTTTCTCCCTCTTTTCTCTCTCTCTCCCCCTCTATTACTCCCTTTTTTCTCTCCCTCACCCTCTCCTTCTTCTTCTATCTCTGTCTCTCCCAATCTCTCCTTCCTCTCTCTCTCCTTTCTCCCTCTCCCTCTTTCTCTTTCTCCCTCTCTCCCTCACTTACCTTTCCACTCTCTCTCTCTCCCTTTCTCCTTCTCCCTCTCCCTCACCCTCTATCTCTCTCTCCCTCTCTCTCTCACACTCTCTCTATATATATCTCTCCCTCTCTCTTGCTTTTCCTCTCCCTCCATCTCTTTCTCTCTCCCTCCCTCATTTTTAACTCTATCTTTATCTCCCCAACTCTCACCCTCTCACTCCTGTCCTATCTCTATCTCTCTCTGTTTCTCTCCCTCTATTTCACTCCCTCTTCCCCTCCTTATTTTTCTCTTCCTCTCTCCCTTTCTCTCTCTATTCTCTCTCTCTCTTCCTCTCTCTCCTCCCTCTTTCTCTCTCATCTTTCTCCTAATCTCTTCCTCCCTCCTCTTTCTATCTTTTCCTTTCTCCCTCCATCCCTTTCTCCCCCTCTTCCCCTCTCTCCCTCTCTCTCCTCCTCTCCCTCTCTATCTTTCTCCCTCTTTCTCTCTCTCCCTCCCTCTCTCTCCTTCTCCCATTTTCTCCTTTCCTTATCTTTCTTAACACCTCCTTTTCCCTCCCTACCTCTCTCTCCCCCTTTCTCCCTCACTTCCTCTCTCTTTACCTCCCTTCCTTTTTCTCTCTCTTTCTCTCCCTCCATGTCTCACTCTCCATCCCTTTCTCTCCCTCTCCATCCCACACTTTCCCTCTTCCTCTATCTCTCATCCTCTCTCTCCTCTTCTCTCTCCCTCTCACTCCCCCTCTCTCACCCTCTATCCCCTCTCTCTCTATCTCTCTTTCTCTCCTTCTCTCCCTCTCCCTCTCTCTTCTCGCTCCCTTTTGCCCTTTCAATCTCTCTCCCTCATTATATATCTCTCTCCCTTTTCCCTCTCTCCCTCATGCTCTCTCTCCTTCTCTCTCCTTCCCTATCTCCCTCTCTCTCTTTGTCTCTCTCTCCCAATCTCTTGCCCTCCCCTTATCTCTCCCTCTCTGTATCTCCCTCCCCCAATCTCTTACTCTCTCCTTCTGAAGGATTTGCATCCTTTGGAGGTGTGGAATAAAATAAAATTTTATCCTCCATCTAAGGCTCTTAAGATCAAACCATTACAAAGCATGAGTAAAGGATTACCTCTTGTAGCACAAATGTAGCCTTTGCAGAAAAGAGCCATCCAAGTGTTGACCTATATTGATAATATATGCGGTCCAAGCACCCATACGAGAAGTAATTAGAAGTTGTTGAATGCTAGCTCCACCTTTTTTTGACTTATATAAATTTTCTCTTTAGAAATCTATTTTGGGATATTTTGTGACAACCCTAAGAGAGAGGAGAGAGCTGGCATGATTATAGGGAGAGAAAAGTATTTCTCTCTTTAGCTTTCTTATGCCATGTATGCCCTCAATGGTTAGCCTCTCTTTAGAAAACAATTATCTTTTACAAGCATGGTTATCATACAATTTAGTCATCATGTCAATATATCATAGTGTGATCTTGAACATGGTTCATAGTTTATTCGATTATGATCATACAAGTTTTTTTCGATTCCCATATGTCTTAGCCTAGAATAAACCAACTATACTCTATTGGTATACTCCTATTATGGCCACAGATTCCTTGAGTAGCCATTTATCGAAGTGCAATGTGAAAATTCCTTTAGCATACAAAGAATGACATGTCCTAGTGCACCTAACGAATCAACCACATACAACTCTTGATCGAGCCCATCAAAATGAGTGTGAAAGTACATAAATTCTCTAGTGAGATAACCATGATGACTTCAAGTCAAAGGATCAATTGTACCTATCCGTATGAGATTCTCATAAACTAAACCAAATAGGTTCTCATGCTGAGTAGACATTTATTGAAGTGCAATGTGAAAACTCCTTTAACATACAAAGAATGACATGTCCTAGTGCACCCAACGAATCAACCACATAAAACTCTTGATCGAGCCCATCAAAATGAGTGTGAAAGTACATAAATCCTCTAATGAGATAACCATGATGAATTCAAGTCAAAGGATCAATTGTACCTATCCGTATGAGATTTCCATAGACTAAATAAAATGGGTTCTTATGGTGAGTCAAGTCCAGTGATATGTTCTCTAATATTAATCACCCAAGTGCCTACTTTGGCATCACCATACTAATAAGTGTGAGATCTCCTACTTGCTATCTTATAGCATGAGCATAGCACTCTCAAATCTTACTATATATAGTCAATGTCCATTCTTGACAATGCTATGAGTTAGAAAATTTAATGATATCATTTACAAGATTTAATGTTTATCTCATATCTTTTGATCAATCATTAATGCAATGCATATCATATAGACTTCTATGCAATTCTTTTTAAAATATAAACAATAAGAATTAAAACAAAGACTTCTTCTTATTATACTATTAAAATGAGTCAAACTATACGCTAACACCTCTCTCTCTCTCCCTCTCCCTCTCCCTCTTTCACCCTCTCTCCTCTTCCACCTCACCCTCTCCCCCTCTCTTCCTCTCTCTTTATCGCTCTCTATCCCTCTCTCCTTCTTTTTTATTACTCTCTCTCTTAGTCTCTCTCACTCCCTCCCTCTACCTTTCTCTCTCCCTCTCTTTATAACTCTCCCTCTCCCTTCCTTGGTCTCTCTTTACACCTCTCCCTCTCCCTCTCTTTACAACTCTCTCTCTCTCCTTCCTTTATCTCTCTTATCCTCTGTCTACCTTTCTCTCTCCTCTCTTCCTATCTCTCCCTCTCTCTACCTCTCTCCAAATGTATCTATGTCCTTTCTATCTCCCTCACCTTCTCTCCCTCTTTCTCCCTCCCTTCTCTATGCCCATCTCTCTCCCTCCCCCTCTCTTTCTCTCGCTCCTTTGCTCACTTTCTATCTCTCCCAATCTTTCTCTCTCTCCCATCCTCTCTCCCTCCCTCTCTTCTCGTCTCTCCCTCTCTCTCCCATCAACATCTCTCCCTTTCTTTCTCTCGCCCCATCCATTTCTCTCTCCTCTTACCTCTCTCTCCCATTATCTCCCTTCGTCTCTCTCTCCCTCCCTCTTACTTTCCCTCCCTATCTCCTTTTCTCTACCTCTCTCTCCCTCGCTCTCCCTCTCCCTCTCTCTTTCCCTCCCTCCTTCCATCTCTTTCTCTACCTCTCTTTTTTATCTCTCTCCTTCTCTTTCCCTCCCTCTCCCTTTATCCCTAACCCTCTCCCCTCTCTCCCCCTTTTTTTCCCTGTCTCTCCTTTTATCTATCTATCTCCATCTCACTCTCTCTCCATCCTCTCTCCCTCCCTCTCTCTCTCTCTCTCTCGCTCATTTCTCTCTCCCCTCTTTCTCACCACTCTCTCTCTTTCTCTCTTCCTCCATCTCCCTCTCTTGTTCCTTCTCTCCCTCTCTCTCCCCCCACTCCCCTCTTTCTCGTCCTTCTCTCTCCCTCCCCACTCTCTCCCTCTCTATCTCCCTTTTTCTCCCTCCTAATATATTTCTCAATCTCTTCCTTTTTCTTACTCCCCCTTTTTCCCTCACCTTTTCACCCTCTCCTCTCTCCCACCCTCTCCCCCTCCTTCTCTCCCTCTCAACTTTCTCCCTCTCTCCCCTTCATATATCTCTCCCTCTCTCTCCCTTCTCTTTGTCTCCCTCTCTCTTATTCCTCCCTCTCTCTCCATCTCCTTCTCTCTTTTCCATTCCCCTTCTTTCTTTTCCTTTCTCCACCTCTCTTTCCCTCTCTTTCTCTCCCTTTCTCTCACTCAATATATCTCTCTCTCCTTCTCTCTCCCCCTCTTATTCTCCCTCTCTCTCATGTTCTCCATCTCCCTCTCTCCATTCCTCTCCCCCTCTTTCTTTCCCTCTCTCCCTCCCTCTCCCTCTCTCTCCCTTTACCTCCTTTGCATACCCCTCTCTCTCGTACTTCCTTTCTCCCTCTTCCTCTCACCCCATCTCCACTCTTTCTCTATGCTCTCTCTCTCCCTCCTTTTCTCCCGCCTATCCCGTCCTTCTCTCTCCCTCACTCTCCCATTCCATCCTCCTCTCCCCTCCTCTCTCCAACCACTCCCTCCCTCACTCTCCCATTCCATCACTCCTCTCCCTTCCCTCTCTCCAACCACTCCTCCCTCACTCTCCCCATTCCATCACTCCCTCTCCTCCTTTCCCTCTCTCCAAACCACTCCCCTCCCTCTCTCTCCATTCCATCACTCCCTCTCCCCTCCCTCTCGAACCACTCCTCCCTCTTCCTATTTCCTCGCTCCCTCTCTATCACTCTTTCTTCCTACTCTCTCCCTTCTTTTTAATCTCTCTTCATATCTCTCTCTACCTATTTTTACCTCTCCCTCTTTCTCTCTCTCTCTCTAGCTCCCTTTATTTATCTCCCTCTCTCCTTCTAGCTCTTTCACTCTCACTCCCTCTTAATCTCTCTCACCCTCTCTCTCTCTCTCTCTCTCTCCCTCTCTCTCCTCTCTCTCATATATATATATATATATCCCCCTTTTTCTTCCTCTCTCTTTATCTCTCTCCTCTTCTCTCCTTCCCTCTTTCCCCTTTCTCACCCTCTTCCACTCTCTCCCTCTCTATTTGTCTCTCCCTCTCTCTCCCTCCCTCTCTCTATATCTCTCTATCTCCGTCTCCCTCACCCTCTTACCCTTTCTCTCTCTCTCACTCTCCTCTCTCCCCCTCCTCTCTACCTTTCTCCCTCTATTCCTCTCACTCTCTTGCTCTCTCTCCCTTCCTCTCCTTCTCTCCCTCCCTCCTCTCTCCCTCTTTTTATCTCTTTCTCTCTGTCCTCTCTCTTTCTCTCTCCCTCTCTCTGCCCTTCTCTCCCTCCTTCTTTCTCTCCTCTCTCTCAATCTCTCTCCCTCTCTACCACCTTCTCTTTCCCTCTCTCACTCTCTCCCATTCTCCCCTCTCTCTCCCACTCTCTCTCCCTCTCTCTTTCTCTCCCACTTTCTACCCCTCTCTTCCTCTCCACCTCTTTGCCCCTTTTCTCTCTTTCCTCCTCTCCATCTTCTTCTCCCTCTCTATCTCCTTCTTACTCTCCCTTTCCTCTCCTTCTCCATCTCTCTTCTCTGTCTCTCTATCTCTCCCTTACTCTCCCTTTCCCTTTTATCTCTCTCTCTCTCTCTTGCTCTCCCTCTTTCTCTTTCCCATCACTTCTCTCCATCCTCCTCTCTCCTTCTATTATCTCTCCTTTCCTCCATCTCTTTCTCTCTCCCTCTCTTCCTCTCTCCCACTCCCTCTCTCTTGCTCTTAACCTCCCTTTCTTTGTCTATGTGTCTCTTTGTCCCTCTCTCTCAATCTCTCTGCCTCTCACTCTTTCCCTTTCCTTATCTACCTCTCTCTCCTTTCTCTTTCTCTTTCACTCTCTCTCCATCTCTCTTTCTCTCCCACCTCTGTCCCTTTCTTCTCTCTCTCCCCATCTCCATCTCCTTCTCCCTCTCTATCTCCCTCTCACTCTCCCTTCCCTCTCTATCTCCCTCTCACTCTCCCTTTCCCTCTCTTTCTTTATCTATCTTCCTCTCTCTCTCTCACTCTATCTCCCTCTTACTCTTCCTTCCTCTTCTATCTCTCTCTCCCTCTCTCTTCCTCTCCCTCTTTCTATTTCCCACTCACTTCTCTCCATCCTCCTCTATCCTTCTCTAATTCTCTCTCTTCCTCCCTCTCTTTCTTTTTCCCTCTCTTCCTCTCTCCTACTCCCTCTCTCTTGCTCTTGACCTCATTCTCTATCTCCCTCTCCCTCTCCCACCCTCTCCCTCTCTCTCTTTCTCTCTATACTCGTGATGCACCCCAGCTCCCTTACTAATTACCTAAGAGGCGTGGCTAGGTGCATTATAGTTTGGAGACTAAAGTCCCGATTTACTCCCATAATACATGGCTAATAAATAATAACATATTAAGTATAGAAGTACGTATAATAAAATTTACACAACTTTAATGAATACCGTTATAGAAGTCATAAAATATTTAAGGTGTTATTTACCCATTGCTAGACATCGTACCCTTTGTTACAATCAAAAGAGATTTTGATGTTTTTCATGTCAAACGTGGCCCTTTTTCTACGAGGAACCGATGGCTTCTTTATCAACACTACCATCGTCTTTAACTATCATGGCATGAAATAACAATAGTGTGAGCTGAAGCTCGGTAAGTAGAGTGATGCACGTGAGATGCAATGTTATCCTATCACTTAGCCTTTCCCCATTGATTTTAATTCGGGTACCTTAGGTATTAGCAAGTCCGCTCTATTCTCATCTCTTGGTGATTCCCAAATCACCTATCGCTAGTAACAAAATTATCCCTCATTCTAGCACATGATTAGCAAAATTATCCATCGCTTAACAATGTAATCAATTAGTCGAGCATGCACACGACTTCATGATTAATACCCATTTAATCCGGATAGGTTACCAAACCTATCCAATTTCAAACTAATCGGGTTACCAAACTTTATCATTTCTCAACTCAATTGTTTTCTCAAGTCAATCCACCCCTAAATGTATATGATGCACGTGACGCTTTGTTTACCACATTCATGTGTACCAAACCCTTCATTTCCATACCACACTCGAAATCTAATCCACGCTTGGGATTTCATATATTTTTCATAGTCGTCATGCAAACAATATAAGACCCACCTATTAGGGTTAATCAATTCCTATATTTTAGTCCTAGGAACGTGTTTGAGCACATTTGAACTAGGATTTTATTCCTAATCCAAAATTTAGCCTTACTAGCAGAATTTAGCTTCTAATAGGTTTAGGTCCCAATTTTGATTTTTCTTGAAGCCTTACCTTCCAACACTTCATTTTATACTTAGTCGAGTGTAATTGGATAGTTAATTATGGAGTTTGATGATTGGAACTCAAACCCCTAAATTTGTGGGTTTAAGCGAATGGGTTCTAAAAGTAGCAAGAGATTCTCTTTTGTTTCTATGTAATTTCTTTTCATCCTAACTTACTAATCTATACTTAATTAGGTTACCATTGAGTTCTAGATCTTAAGTTAGATAAAAAGATCCAAACTTTAGCCATTTTAGTACCTAGGTCGAATGATTTCCTTAAGGATACTCTAAGAATTCTTTCCTCTTTCTTGCTAAGTTATTCTTCCAAGTCCATGTCCATCATAGTTGAATCCATCCAAACTTTAGTCCAAGCCCATTTGTTTTAACCAAATCCATCAACACATATTTAGGCATACACAACACATGGATACATAAATATACCAATCATTCATCATCACATATACAATCCAACCATTAATCTCACATCAAGCCATCAAATACAAAATATTAATATGAATAACCCATAACAACATAATAGAAAGCTTTAAACCACCACATAATTTAAGCACATATAAATGAAATTTATGGCATAACATAATGCAACATAAAACCTACTTACTTTGATTTAAGCTTTCCTAAAGATTTCCTAGCTTTTCCCTTTTTCCTTTCTTGTTTCTTTGTTTTTCTTTCTTTTTGTTTTCCTCCCCACTCAAATCCGTTTCCTTTCTTTCTTTATTGAGCTATGATTTTTCCTAAAAAAAAAAAAAGGCTATGTCTAACTCTCTCTCACACTTATATACTCCACCTTTTTTTCTTCTCATTAATTAGTATAACATGTGTCTAAATTTTATAGTTATAAGGTGTAAATTGATGGAGACAAAGTGGTGGAAGCAAGGTGGCAAGTTCAATGGTCAAAGCTTGCTAGGTGTCACCAAATAGAATAATGAAGAAGCTTAGGTGCCCAATTAGTAACTAAAAATGGATAACTAAAGGGTAACTAAACTAACCAAATTTCTAAGGTAGTTTGGTTCCAATAATTAGGTATTTTCACCATATTTAGCTGATTCTTTCACTTGTATGGCATTTTTAGATATATGTTATGGGAAAATGTATAATGGCTAGCTAAATACCCAAAAGTTTATTCCCATAAACACTCCCATGAACATTAGGTATTTTAATACCACAAAATAGTAAAGAAAATGTCATATAAATTACACCCACATCCAATATATATTCATAGATATTCCAGGATATATATTTATAAGGTTAAGAATTTTCATAGGAGTTACATTTCTCTCCCCAAAATTTTTGCATTCATTTAATTTTTAGGCAATTCCCCAAATTTTGGCACCCTCCATACCTTTAGATAATTTTTCTCACTTCATGGTACATTCTAAATATATGTTAAAGGAAATAAATAGTAAGTAGCTAGGTTGCCCGAAGTTCATCCCATAAATCCTCACATAAACACTAAGCATGTTAACATCACAAAATATTAAAATGGCACATAAATCACACCTATACTTAGTATATACATATATAAATATTCCAGTATGTATAGCTATGTGGTTAAGGATTTTCATAGGGGTTACATTTCTCCCCTCAAAAGAAATTTCGTCCTCGAAATTGGCTTACTCGAATAACTCGGCTATTTATCTTTTATTTCTTCCTCCCATTCCTAGGTCATTTCTTCGAGGTTGTGATTCTCCTATAAAACTTTAACTAATGCAATTTCTTTATTCCATAGTTGTTTGACTTGCCTATCTAGAATTTGGATTGGTCTTTCCTCATATGTTAAGTCCGGGGTTAGGTTCAACGATGCTAACTCCAAAATCGGCTAGGTTCTCCAATACATTTTCGTAACATGGATACATGAAACACATTATGAACTCTCACTAAAGATGGTGATAGCAACATACGTTATGCTTTATCACGTACCCGATCAAGTATCTCGAATGATCCAATATATCACGGACTCAAATATTCCTTTCTTTCCAAATCGTAGTACACCTTTAATTAGTGAAACCCTTAATAAAACATAGTCACCAACTGCAAACTCTAGATCCTTTCTTCTCTTATCGGACGTAGCTTTTCCGTCTACTTTGGGCTGTCTTCATTCGTTGGTGAATCTTATCCACCACCTCGGTTGTTTGTTGCAGCAATTCTGGTCCTAATAACTTTCTTGTCCCCTACTTCATCCCAATGTATTGGGGATCTACACTATTGTCCATACAAAGCTTCATAAGGAGCCATCTTGATTGAAGCTTGATAAGCCGTTATTATATGCAAACTCGGCTAATCGTACATATTTTTCTCATTTCCTAGACAAATCCAAAACGTACGTCGTAACATGTCTTTGAGAATATGAATGACCCATTTAGATTGTCCATCGATCTATGGATGGTAAGCCATGCTGACGTTTAGCCTTGTCTCCATGGCCCTATGTAAACTCTTCCGGAATGTTGAGGTGAATCTAGGATCTCGATCTGACAAGATTGAGACCGGGACCCTATATAGCTTCACAATTTCATTAAAATACAATTGAGCGTACTGGCTCATGACTATAAATGGTTTTAACTGGAAAGAAGTGTGTCGATTTGGTCAACCTATCCACGATCACCCAAATGGCATCCGACCCCTTTTTCGATCTTGGTAATCCCATGACAAAATCCATAGTGATATGCTCCCATTTCCATTCCGGAAATTGCCAATGGTTTTAATACTCCTGTGGGCCTTTGATGCTTCGCCTCACTTATTGACGAGTTTGACACCTCACCACATAACTCGCCACATCCTTCTTCATTCCCGGCCACCAATAACATTGTTTCAAATCTTGATACATTTTAATACTTCTTAGATGTATCGAGTATGGAGATGCATGTGCCTCTTTTAATATTTCTTCCTCCAAATCTGCTACTAAAGGAACACACAATCTTCCCCTAAATGTGACCACTCCCTTATCATCAATAACAAGGTTAGAATCCTTCCTAGCCTCTACATTTTTCTTCCATTCCTTTAGCCTTTCGTTCGCTTGTTCTACTGCTTGAATTCTATCTTGCAGTATCAATTGTACAAACAAAGCTAACATGACACTCCCGTGGCCTATAGGGATTACCTCTAATTCTAGCTTCGTAAATCCCTCACTATCAGCAACTCGATTACTTGCATTATGGCTACCAATTTTCTACTTAAAGCATCGACAACGACATTGGCCTTTCTCGGGTGGTAGTTGATTATGCAATCATAGTCTTTCACCAACTCTAAGCACCTCCTTTGCCTCATGTTTAGCTCCTTCTATGTGAAAATAAGTACGTGTATATCGCACATTTTGCTCCATATAAATAATGCATTCAAATTTTTAAGGCAAAGACTATTCATTGCTAACTCCGGATCATGCGTTGGATAATTCCATTCGTATTCCTTTAGTTACCGTGATGCGTAGGCTACTACCCTTCCATTCTACATTAACACTGCTCCTAGTCTAATTTTGGAGGCATCACTATATACCATGAAGTGTTTGGCTTTGGACAAAATGGTTATTATTGGGGCCATGACTAACCTTTGCTTCAATTCTTGGAAGATCTCCTCATAAGCATCTATCCACTTGAAACTAGACATTCTTTCTCATCGGATTAGTAAGAGGCATTGCTATCTTAGAGAAGCCCTCAATAAATCTTCAATAATAACCAGCCAAACCTAACAAACTTCATACCTCCGACATATTCTTTAAGGTAGGCCAATTTTGAATAGCTTTTATCTTCTTTGGGTACACTACTATGCCTTCCTTCGTCACCACGTGGCCTAGAAAAGCTATTGTTCTAGCCAAAAATCATACTTCTTGAATTTTGCATACAACTATTGTCCACTTAGCATCCGCAAAGTAGCTCTTAAATGCCTCTTATGCTCCTTTTTACTTTTAGAATAAACTAAGATGTCATCAATAAACATGATGATAAATTTATCTAGAAACTCCCTAAAGACTCGATTCATCGAGTCCATAAAAGCGACTAGGGCATTAGTCAACCTACACGGCATTACTAGAAACTCATAGTGATCATATCTTGTTCCGAATGTTGTTTTCTTTACATCTTCCAACCTTACCCTCGACTAGTGATACCACGATTGCAAATTGATTTTGGAGAATACTTTCACACCTTGGAATTGATCAAATAAATCATCAATCCGAGGTAGTGGATACTTATTTTTGACTCGTCACTTGATTCAACTCTCGATAGTCAATACATAGCCTCGAACTACCATCCTTCTTCTTTACAAACAATACTAGAGCTCCCTAAGGTGAGGAACTAGGGCGTATGAAGCCTTTATCCAGTAAGTCCTATAATCGCACCTTTAATTCTTTTAACTCGGCTAGGGCCATCCTGTAGGGAGTCTTAGAAATCGAGGTCATGGTCGGTTCTAGATCAATCTCAAATTCGATCTCCCTTTTCGACGGTAACTTAGTTAAGTTTTCTAGAAATACATTTAGGTACTCATACACTAAATCTATATCTTCCGGTTTCGACTTTTGTTCTACCTGGTTATCTAACATGTGTGGTAGGTATACCATACATCATTTTCTAGCATCTCGTTGAGCCTTTAAAGCCGAGATGGTTGGTACGGCTCAAAACTTTGAAGCGACCTTAAATTCTACATGTTGATTCCTAGGTAGTTCAAAAGTTACCCTTCTACCTTGATAGGCTATAGTGGTACCATGCCTTGTCAACCAATCCATTTCCAAGATCAAATCAAAATCTTAGAGATCCAATACTATCAGCTCAACCTCTAGGCTTTTATCCTTAATCTGCATTGGACACTCTTTAACTATGCTTGTTGACTCCATAAATTCTATGGAAGGGACAACTATAAGATACCTTACGGCTAATATCTTAAGTTTTGTGCATAGGCTTTTTACTAATGTTTTTTATATGAATGAATGTATAGCACTAGAATCAATCAAAACATAAGTAATCAAGTCGAGGATTAAGACATTACCATAAATCATTATCGTATCTCTCCGATCGACCTCCTCCAGCATCATCGTATAAACCCAAGCAGGTACCCTTCCTAGTCCTAGTTTTTGTTCCTGGGGGCAGTTATAGGATACATGCCTTAGCTTGTGACATACATAGCAAGTTCTCATGTCCAATTGACACTCCTCGGTATGGAACCTCTCATACTTATTGCACCGAGGTTGATTACACATTATCGATCCTAGTCGATTACCCAATAGCGATCTAGAAACGTATGGTGTGGTTTGGCAACTCTTATATTTCTTGGACCACCACTTCAATTAAACTTCTTAGGTGGGACTCGCCTCACTCGGTCTAGAAAAAAATGCTTTAGATTTAAATGCTTGCCTATTCTACTATACCACCTTTGCGATCTCTTTCTAATCCTCGTTCGCTAGCATTGCCTTGTCTACCATTTCTGGAAAGGTGTGGGCGACCGACATTCGTACCATACTCGAAGTCTTGGGTTTAATCCTACTAGGAATCGATTCTTTTTCAAATTTTTCTCCCATATAATGAATGGGAAAAATCTACACCCTCGTTCGAACTTTCGCACATACTCACCCACGGACATACCATCCTATTTCAATTCCAAAAATTCTTGAATTTTCCTAGCCCTCATATATGCGATAAAGTACTTATTGTAAAAGATCTCCTTAAACCCTTTCCATGTTAAAATAGGCACGTCTACCGTTAATCGTGTTCTTTCCCACCATGTGCGGATGTCCTTCGTCGGCATAAAGATAGCACATGACACCCACTCATTATTGGTAAATTATAGGTACTCAAATATTGCCTCCAAAGGCTTAATCCATTCCTCATTTATCATTGGATTAGCAGTCATGACAAACTCCTAGGGATTCATTTTTTGAAATCTTTCCACTTGCATCATTCTTATGCTGAGGTGAAGGTCGATGTTGCATAGCTAGGAGCGGCCTCTTTGCTCCACGTGGGTTTGTTGTTGTTGTTGCATTGCTTGTTATTGTTGTTGCATCATTTCCATCATATGATTTAAAGCTTCTTGTTGATTTCTATTATTGAAGGTTCCTTCTCCTCCTACTCGTACGGGATTCTTTCTTGGCATGATTTGTCTTTGTACATGTTACGTTACATTCAAGTTAGTTTTAATCTCGGGATCCTTCCCTTATGATGTACAACAAATGATAAGGCATTCATGTACATATATAAAATATTCCACATATATCACACAAACAAGCATCTATATTAACAAACACGTTTACATCCAAAAGTTTTCATGCCATATCTACACCCAAAAGGCATTCCAATTGACATCTAAAGGCGCACGAAAGGTACTATACCATACAACACGTTTCCTAGTAACACATCTACTCTATCGAGTTAACATATTAGACGCATCATGGAAAAGAGTACTCCACTCTCCACCAATCGATAGCGTAATTGACATGGTATGTGCAATCTTGCGAGCTAGGTGCAAAGGTAGACTTCGGTTATACATTATCCTAGTAAGGGTTCACCTAACTTGTGTCGATAAGAAGGCTCAAATCACATTTCGATAAGAATATTGATCTATCTAACTCTCCCAAACATTGTCTAGTAATTGCTAGTCTCTCGGCAGAAGAGTTCGACATATGATCATCCTCGGAAAATCCACACTATGGTACTAAGCAAAAGAGGCATCACCGAACACCATTCACTGAATCGGATCATGTACCTGGATAACATGGGCCACTAGATCTTGGTTCGGGGCCATAGTAATACTATTTAGCTCAACATAGTATGTAGCTAGGGTGGCCCATTGTTGACGAGTCCTAATGGTGCGGGGAACACGGAATAGCTACAAAATCTACAATGACAATATTTATCATTAACCATATTTCTAAGAAATTGCTATATATGACATAAAACACACATTAAACACTCACATTTATTATAGACCAAGAAGTAGATTTTACTTATTGAATAGGGCATCGGTTCTCACGCTCATGTGAGATTTAGGTTTCTAACCAAAGCTTTGATACCACCTCCGTGATGCCCCCGACTCCCTTACCAATTACCTAAGAGGCGTGGCTAGGTGCATTATAGTTTAGAGACTAAAGTCTCGATTTACTCCTATAATACATGGCCAATAAATAATAACATATTAAGTATATAAGTACGTATAATAAAATTTACACAACTTTAATGAATACCATTATAGAAGTCACAAAATATTTAAGGTGTTAGTTACCCACTACTAGTCATCGTACCCTTTGTTACAATCAAAAGAGATTTTTATGTTTTTCGTTTCAAACATGAGCCCTTTTTCTACGAGCAATTGATGGCTTCTTTATCAACACTACCATCGCCTTTACTCGTCATGGCATGAAATAACAACAGGGTGAGCCAAAGCTCAGTAAGTAGGGTGATGCACATGAGATGCAGTGCTATCCTACCACTTAGCCTTTCCCCATTGATTTTAATTTGGGTACCCTAGGTCTTAGCAAGTCTACTATATTCTTATCTCTTGGTGATCGTCGAATCACCTACTACTAGCAACGGAATTATGCCTCATTATAGCACATGGTTAGCAAAATTATCCATCACTTAACGACGTAATCAATTAGTAGAGCACGCATATAGCTTCATTGCTAGAACCCATTTAATCTAGTTACGTTACCAAACCTATCCAATTTTAAACCACTCTCTCCCTCCCTCTCTCTAATCCTCTCCCTCTCAACCTCTCAACCTCTTTCGCTCTCTTTCTCTCCCTCTCTTGCTGCTCTCACTTTGTCCCTCCATCTTTCTCTTTATCTCTTTCTCTTATCCTCTCTCCCTCTCTCTCCCTCTCTCTACTTATCTCTTCCTTTCTCCCTCTCTCTCAATCTCTCCCTCTTTCTCTCTCTTTCTCTCTCCCTCTCTCCCTTTCATTATCCCTCTCTCCCTCTCTATCTACCTTACTCTCTTTCCCTCTATCTATCTCTCTTTCTTTCTCTCTCTCTCTCTCCCTCTCGACTCCCTCACTCTCCCATCCCCTCTCCTTCTTTCTCTCTCCTTACTTTCTCTCTTTCCTCTCTCTCTCCGTCTCCCTCTCCTTTCTCTCCCAGTCTCTCTCTCCCCCTCTCTCCTCCTCTTTCTCTCTCTTTCTCCTCATCTCTCTCTTTCACTCTCTCCCCCTTTCTCTCTCCCTCACTCTCCCACCCTCTCTCCTAATCTTTCCCACTCCCCCTCTACCTCTCTCTCCTTTATCCCTCTATATCCCTCTCTTTCCCCCTCTCTTCTTCTCCCTCCCTCTCTTGCCCTTTTTTCTCCTTCTCTCTTTCTCTCTCCCCTTTTCTCTCCTTTCCTCTCCTTTTCTCTCTCTCCTCCTTTCTCCTTCTCCCCTTTTTCTCTCCCTTCCTCTCCTTTTCTCTCTCTCCCTCTCTCTCTCCCTCTTCCCCTCTCTCTCCTACTTTCTCTCACACTCTCTCTTCCTATATATCACTCTATCTCTCCCCCTCTTACCTCTCTCCGCCCCTCTTCGACTCTATCTCTCTCTCCCTCTTTCTATCCTACCCTACTTCCATCTCTCTCTCTTGCCCTCACTATTTCTATCCCTCTCACCTCCTCATTTTTCTCTCCCTCTCTTGCTTTCTCTCTTGCTTTAATTCTCTCTCTTCTCTCTCTCCCTCTCTTCCTCCCTCCCACTCCCTTCTTCTCGCTCCTTCATTAACTCTCTCTCCTCTCTCTCCCCTCTCTCTTTCTCTCACCCTCTTTATCTCTTCCTCTTTTATTCTCTATATCTTTCCCTCCATTTCCTTCTTTTTCTCCATCCATCTCTATCTCTTTCCTTCCCTCTCAAGCTCTCTCCCTCTATCTCTCTCACTTTCATACCTTTTTCTTCTCTATTTCTCTCCCTGTCTCTCTCCCCATTCTGTTTCCTTCTCTCTTTACCTCTCTCTCCTTATCTTTCTCCCTCTCTAACTCTCTATCTCCATCTCTTCTCACTCTCATTCTCCCTCTCTCCCTCTCCCTCTTTCACTCTCCCATTGTCCCTCCCTCTCCCCTTCTCCCTCTTCCTCTCTTTCTCTCTCCCTCTATCTCCCTCTTGCTCCATCTTCTTCTCTCTACCTCTCTTCCTCTCCCTCTCTATCACTCTCTATCCTTTTCTCTCTCCCATTCTCTTCCATCTTTCTCCCTCTCTCCCTCTCTTTTTCTCTCCCTCTCTCTCCCTCTCTCCCTCTTGTCTCCCTCTTTTTTCTCTCCCTTTTTCTCCTCCTACTTTTTTTCGTTTCTTTCTTGTCTTCTTTATTTTTCTCCTTCTCTTTCTCTCTATCTATCTCTCTCGCCTCGTCTTTCTCCTCCTCTTCCCCTCACTCTCTTTTTCTCTCTCCCTCTCTCCCCCTCATTCTCTCTCGCCTTTCCCACTTTTTCTCTTTATTGCTTTTCCTTTCCTTTTCTATCACTCTCTCCCCTATCCCTCACTCTCTCCCCCTCTCTCCTTTGAACTCTCTCTCCCTTTCTCTCCTTATATCTCTCCCCTCTCTCTCCCTTCCTATTTCCTCCCTCTCTCCCACTTCTTCTCTCCTCGCTTCCTATCCCCCTCCCACTCTACTACTCACTTTCCCTTTCTCCCCCTCTCTCTCCTCTTCCTCCCTCCCCCTCTCTCTCCCTCTCTTTCTCCCTCTTCATCTCTCCTCTACTCTCTTTCTTTCTCTCTTTCTTACTCTTTCTCTCCCTAACTCTTTCTCTATTGTGCTTTCTCTCTATCAATCTTTCCTTGTCTCTCCTCTCTCCCTTCCACTCCCACTCTCTCCCTCTCCTTTCCATTCCCACTCTCTCCACTTCCATCTCCCTCTCCCTTTCTTGAGCATTCCCTCTCCCTCTCACTCCATTTCACTCTATAGGCCTTTCTCTCTCTCTCCCTCTCTCTCCCCCTCTAGCATTCTCTTCCACTTTCTCCCCCTCTCGTTCTCTCCCTCTTTTTTCTATTCCTCTCTCCCTTTTTTGGTATTTTCATCTATCTCCCTTTCCCTCTCTTTCCTCACCCTCTCTCTTATTCTCTCCCTCACCCTCTCTCTCTCCCTCTCTACCTCTCTCCTTATCTCTCTGTCCTTTCTCCTCCATTTCCTTATCTCTCTACCTTTCTCTTGTTTTCTCTTTTTTCTTTTCCTCTCCTCCTCTCACTCTCTCGTTCTATCACTCGTACTTTCTCCCTCTCTCTCCCTCCCTCACTCTCCTCTCTTTGTCTCCCACTCCCTCCATCCCTCATCCTCTCTTTCTCTACCTTCGTGTATCTCCCCTCTCACACTCTCTCTCCTCATCTCTCTCCCTATCTCTCTCACTCTCTCCCTCTCCCTCTCCTCTCTCTCTCGCTCACTCTATCTCCCTCTCTCCCCATCTCTCTCTCACTCCCTCTCTCCCCTCCCCCTCCTCCTCCCCTCTCCCTCTCTCTACCTCTCAACCCTCTTTCGCTTTATTTCTCTCTCTTTCTCTCTCTCACTCTCTTCTTCTTGCTCCTTTTATTTTTCTCTTCATATCTTTTTCACTTCCTCTCTTCCCCTCTCTCCCTTTCTCTTCCTCTCTCCCTCTCTCCTATCTCTCCCTCTCCCTCTTATTCTCCCTCTCTCCCTCTCTATCTCGCCTCACTCTCTCCCCCTCTCTATCTCTTTTCCCTCTCTCTCCACCACACTCTCATCTCTCTCCCTCTTACTATCTCTCTCTCCCTCTCCCTCTCCCTCCCTTCCTCCCTTATTGTCTTTTCTTTTTCTCTCTCCTAACTTTCTCTCCTTTGCCCTCTCTCCCTCCCTCTCCCTCTCTCTTTCTCTCCTAGTCTCTCTCCCTTCTCTCTCCTTCTTCCTCTCTCTCCCTCTCATATCTATCTTCCACTCTCTCTCTTAATCTCTCCCTTTTCTCTCTTAATCTCTCCCCTTTATCTCTTTCTTTTTCTCTCTCCCTTCATATCCCTCTCCCTCCCCTTCTTTCTTATTCTTTCCTTCTCTCTCCCCTATCTCACCCTCTCCCTCCCTCTTTCTCCCTCTACCCCTTATCTCTCCTCCTCTCTCTCACCCCTCACTCTATCTCTTTATCCCTATTTTCTCTCTATCTCCCTCACTTTATCGCTCTCTCTACTTTTCTCTCCCTATCCCCCTCTCTCTTCTTCTCTCTCCTTTTCCCTCCCCCTCTTCCCCACCCCTCTCTGCCTCTCTTTCTTTGTCTCCCTCTCCCTCTATATATCTCCCTCTATCCTTCTCTCATACCCTCCCTCTCTCCCTTTCTCTCTCCTTAGAGAGAAGAAGAGAGAGTGAGGGAGAGAGATGGAGAGGAAAGAAGGAGAGAAACTGAGAGGGTGAGATAAGGAGATAGATTTAGGGGGATAGTGGGAGAGAAATGAAAGGGCAAGAGAAAGTGGGAAAGAGAAAGAGAAAGAGAAGGAGAGAGAGAATGAGGGAGAGAGGATGAGAGAGGAGAAGGAGAGAGGGAGCAAAGGGCAAGAAGAGAGAGGATAATGGAGAAAAGGAGAGAGTGGGGGAGAGGGAGGGAGAAAGGAAGGAAGAAAGAGAGGGAGAGAGTGAAAGAGGGAGAGAGAAGGAAGGAGAAGGAGAGAAAGGAAGTGGAAGAAGGGAGAGAGAGATGAAGAGGCATAAGAGAGATGGAAAGAGGGAGGGGGAGAGAGGGAGAGGGAGGTGGAGAAGTGATAGGAGAGAGAGAAAGATAGAGAGGGAGAGATAGGGAGAGAGAGAGGGAGAGGAAGAGGGATAGAAAGGGAGAGATAGGAAAAGGATGAGAGGCAGAGAGGGAGAAGGAGAAAGAGTGAGAGGGGAAGAGAGAAGGTGAGAAATAGAGAGGAAGAGAGGGATATATATATAGAGGGAGAGATAGAGGAAAGGGAGAGAGAGAGGGAAAAAAGAGCTAAAGGAAAGGAAACATAGGGAGAGGGAGAGAAAGGGAGAGGGGTAGATAGAGAGAAGGAGAGGAAGAGGAAAGGAGAGGAAATAAGGAGAGGGAGAGGAAAGAGATGTAGATGGGGAAGAGGGGGAGAGGGAGGGAGAGAAAGAAAGGAAAGAGAGAGAACGAGGGAGGGGAGACATAGAGAAGGATAGAGAGGGAGAGAGGGAGAGAGAGCGAGAAAGTGAGAGTGCGAGGAGGGAGATAGAGGTGAAGAAAGAGAGAGAGTGAGAGAGAGGGAGATATAGAAAGAGGAAGGGGGAGAAAGAGCTAGAGAGAGAAAGGAGGGAGAGAAAGAAGGATGGGGAGAGAGAGCTAGAAGGAGGGATATATAGAGAGAGAAAGATAAAGAGGAAGGGTGAAAAGAGAGAGAGAGAGGTAGAGAGAGTGAGAGGGGGAGAGAGGGAGAAAGAGATTATGGAAGAGAGATAAAAGAGAGAGGGAGCGAAAAGGAGAGGAAGGAGGGAGAAGGGAGAGCGAGAGTAAGAGAGGGAAGAGGAGCAAGAAAGGGAGAGAGAGGGTATGTGAGAGGAAGAGAAGGGGAGGAGAGAGAGGAAGGAGAGAGGGTGGGAGAGAGGAAGAGGAATAGAGAAGGGAGAGAGGGAGAAAAAGTGAGGTAGGGAGAGAGAGAGTGGTAGAGAGGGAGTGTGAGATAGAGTGGGAGAGAGAG
This sequence comes from Dovyalis caffra, assembly GCA_963924115.1. Taxonomy (NCBI): domain Eukaryota; kingdom Viridiplantae; phylum Streptophyta; class Magnoliopsida; order Malpighiales; family Salicaceae; genus Dovyalis; species Dovyalis caffra. The sequence goes on along the minus strand of CAWUPB010000719.1, from coordinate 18,981 downwards.
GGGATAGAGAAAGAGGATGGGGAAGTGAGATGGTGAGAGTGAGGGGAAGAGAAAGCTAGAAGGAGGGATAGAGAGGGAGAGAGAGGGATAGAGACATAGAGAGGGAGTGAGAGAGAGGAAGAGAGATATAGAGGAAGAGACATAGAGAGGGAGATAGAAGAAAAGAGAGGGAGAGATAAGGGAGAGAGGGAGAGGAATAAATAGGGGCAGAGAGGGAGAGAAAGAGAAAGAGATGAAGGGAGAGGTAGAAGGAAAGGAAAAGAGGGAAAAGGAGAGAAGGAGAGAGGGAATAAGGGGAGAAGGAGAGAAAAAGAGGGAGGGAGAGTGAGAGAGAGAGAGGTAGAGGGGTAAGGACCGGAGAGAGGGAGAGAGAGTGTGAGAGGGAGAGAGAGGGAGAGGGAAGAGAGAAGAAGAGAGTGAGAGAGAGAGATATATAGTAAGGGAGATAAGGTAAGAGAGAGCAAGATAGAGGGAGATAGGAAGAGAGGGGAGGGAGAGAGAGAGAGGGGAATAGGGAGAGAATAGAGAAAGAGAGAGGAAGGAGGGATAGAGAGTAGAAAGAGAGAGAAGAGAAGAGAGTTCTTGAGGGAGAAGGGGGAGAGAGATGTAAAGAGAGTAAGGGATAGAAAGCGAAAGAGAGAAATACAAAGGATGAGAGAGAGGGATAGAAAGGAGAGAGAGAAATAGAGAGGACAAGAGAGATAGAAGGAAATGGGAGAGAGAGAGGGAGGGAGGGAGGGAGAGGGTGAGTGGGAGAGAGAGAGATAGAAGTAGAGATGAGGGAGAGAGAGGGAAAGAGCATGATTGAGAGAGTGTGAGAATGGGGGAGAGGGGGAGAGAGGGAGGGAGAGAGGGCAAGAGAGGAAGGGAGGGAGGGAGAAAAGGGAGGGAGAAGAAAGGAGAAAAGGGGAGGGAAAGCAAGAGAGAGAAAGAGGGAGAGCGAGAGAGAGAGAGAGAAAAGGGAGAGAGGGAGAGGGGAGATTGAGAGAGAGGAGAAAGGGAGAGATGGAGAGGAAAAGATTAGGATGAGAGGAGAGAGAGGGAGATAGGGATAGAAGGGGAGAGGGACAGGGAGAGGGAGAGAGAGGGAGAGGAAGAAAGGGTAAGAGGGAGAGGGAAATGAGGAGAGAGAGGGAGAGAGTGAAAGAGAGGTATCGAGAGAGAGAGACATAGAGGGAGGGAGGGTGAAAGATATTAGGAGAGAGGGAGATTGGAGAGAGGAAGAGAGAGATGGGAAGGAGGGAGGAAGGAGGTGGAGGGAGTGGGAGAGAGAGGAAAGGAGAGATAGATGAAGAGAGAATGAGAGAGATAGAGGGAGAGAATGGGAGAGGGAGATAGAGATAGAGGTAGAGATAGGGAGAGGGAAAGGGAGAGAGGAAGGGAGGGAGAGGGAGAGGGAAGGAGGGAGAGAGAGAGAGGGAGAGGGAGAGAGGAAGAAGGAGAGAGGGGATATAGTGGCATAGAGGGCGAGAGGGAAGAGAGGGGAAGGGATAAAGGGAGTGAGTGAGAGGGAGAAAGGAAAGGAGAGAGAAAAAGAGAGAATGATAGGGAGAAAGAGGGTGAGAGAGAGAGAGAGAGGAAGGGAAAGAGTGACGAGGAAGGGAGAGAGAGAGGAAGAGAGAATGAGAGAGATAGAGAGAGGGAGGGAGGGAGGGAGATAGGAAGAGAGGGGGGAGAGAGAGAGGGAAACAGGGGGAGAATAGAGAAAGAGAGAGGAATGGGGATCGAGAGTAGAAAGAGAGAGAGGAAGAGAGGGATGTTGACGGAGAGGTGGGAGAGAGATGGAGAGAAAGTAAGGGATAGAGAGGGAGAGAAATAGAGAGGATGAGAGAGAGAAGGAAAAGGGAGAGAGGGAGGGAGGGAGGTAAATTAGGAGGGACGGAGAGAGAGGGAGAGGGAGAGAGGGGAGAGAGGTTGAGAGGGAGAGAAGGAGATGGAGATAAAGTGGGAGAGAGTGAGGGGGAAGACATAGAGAGGACAAGGGAGAGAGAAAGAAAGAAAAGGGAGAGAGGAATGGGGAGGCAAGTAAATAGGGATGGAGGGAGAGAGAGGGAGAGTGGAGAGAGCATGATTGAGAGAGGGAGATAAAGGGGAGATGGAGAGAGAGAGAGAGGGAGAGAGAGGGCAAGAAAGGGAGGGAGAAGGGAGAAAAGGGGAGGGAAGGGGAGGGAGAAAGGAGAAAAGGGAAGGGAAAGGAAGAATGAGAGAGACCTAAACGAGGGAGAGTGAGAGAGGGAGAGAGAGGGAGAGAGGGAGAAAGGGAGAGTAAAATAGGGAGAGTGAGAGAGGAGGAGAAAGGGAGAAAGGGAGAAGGAGAGATTGGGAGAGAGGAAGAGAGAGGGAAGAGAGGGAGAGAAAGAGAGAGGGAGAGGGACGATAGAGATAGAAGGGGGAGAGAGAGAGGGAGAGGAAGAGAGAGCGAGAGAGGGAAAAAAGAGAGAGGGAGAGAGAAAGAGAGATAGTGAGAGAGAGATACATGGAGATGGAGGGTAAGAGAGATATTGGGAGAGAGAGAAGTAGAAAGAAAGGGATATAGGAGAGTGGAAGAGAGAGAGGGAGAGGGGGAGAGAGAGAATGAGAGAGATAGAGGGAGAGAATGAGGAGAGGGAGACAGAGGTAGAGAGACTATGAGGGAGAGGAATAGAGGTAGGGAGTGAGAGGGAGGGAGGGAGGAGGGAGAGGGAGAAAGGGGTAGAGAGAGGGAGAGTGAGAGAGAAATAAAAAGAGTTAGAGAGTAGGGAAGAGTAAGAGAGGGAGAGAGAATGAGAGATAGAGGAAAAGGGAGGGAAAGAGGGAGGGAGGGAGAGAGAGGGAGAGAGAATGAGAGAGGAAGGAAGAGAAGACAAGAGAGTGATAGAGAGAGAGAGAGAGAGAGGAAGAGTAGTGGAGGGCGAGAAGAGCTCCATCTCCCCTTTACCTCTCCCTTACTCTCACTCTCTGCCTCTCTCTATCTCCCTCTCTATGCCTCTCCCAATCTTCCTCTCTTCCTCTCCCTTTCGCCTCTCCCTATCTCCCCATGTTTCCCTTTTTCTCCCTCTCCGTCTTTTCCTCTGTCTCTTCTCTTTCTTTATCTCTTGCTTACCCTTCCTCTCCCTCTCTCTCCTTCATATTCCCTCTCTTATCTCTCTTTCTTCCTTTCTCTCCCTTTCCCCTCCCTCTATCCCCCTCTCCCTTTATCCCTCCATCCATCTCTCCCACCTTCTCTCCCTCTCTCTCCCTTTATCTCCCTCTCTCCTTCCATCCTTCCCTCTCCCTCTCTTTCATCTCCCCTTTCTCCCTCCCTTTCCCATTCTCCCTTTCTCTCTCCTCCTCACTCTTTTCCACCTTCTTTATCTCATTCTCTACCTCCCTCCTTGTCCCTCTCTCCCTATCTCTCCCTCTCTCCTCTCTATCTCTTTCCCTCTCCCCTTTCCTCTATCTTTCTCTCTCTTACATTTTCTCCTCCTCTCCTTCTAGCTCTTGCTTCTCTCTCCTCCTCTCCCTAACTCCCCCTCTCTCTCCCTCCCCTCTCTTTCTTTCTTCCTCTCCCTCTCCTTCTCTATCTCTCTCTTCATCTCCCTTTCTATCTTTCCCTCTCTCCCTCTCTTTCTCTCCCCTCTTCCATCACTCCTCTCTCCTTCTCACTACCTATCTCTCCCTCTCCCTCTCTCCCTTCCTCTCTCCCTCTTTATCTCTTCCTCTCTATCCTCTTTCTCTCTTTTCCTCTCCATCCTTCACTCTCACCCCCTCCCTCCCTCACTACCTCTCCTACTCTACCTCTTCCGCTCTTCCTCTTTATCTCTCCCTCTCCCTCTTCCTTTACCTCTCTCTCCCTCTCTCTAACTCGTCCCTCTCCCCCTATTTCTTGATCTCTCTCTTTCTCTCTTTCTCTCATTCTCACTTTTTTCTCACTCTCACCTTCTCTCTCTACCTCTCCTTCCCTTTTTGTCTCTCTACCTCTCCCTCTCTTCTTCTCTCTACCCTCTCTCTCCCTTTATCCCTCGTCATCTCTTTCTCCCTCCCTTTCTCCACCTTAGCCCTTTGAGGAAAGAGGAAAGGGTCATGGGAGAGGGAGAGAGAGAGGGATGGAGTGAGAGATAAAGAGAGAGGAGAGAGAAATAGAAGAGAGGTAATAGAGAGAGGGAGAGAGAGGGAAACGGAGAGGGAGAGGGAGAGGGTGAGGGGGAGAGAGATCGGAGGGACAGAGATAGAGCCTAAGAGGAGAGAGGGAGGTATAAAGAGTGAAAGAGAGACAAAGGGAGAAAGAGATGGAGAAAGGGAGGGAGAAGGAGATGGAAAGGGATAGAGGGAGAGAAAGGGTGAGAGAGAAGAAGAGAGGGAGAGGTAGAGAGAGGAGAGAGAGAGTGAGAGTGAGAAAAGGGTGAGAAGGAGAGAAAGATAGAGATCAAGAAATAGGAAGAGAGAGAGAGTTAGAGAGAGGGAGAGAGGTAGAGGAAGAGGGAGAGGGAGAGAAAAGGAGGAAGAGAGGAAGAGATAGGAGAGGTAGTGAGGGAGGGAGAGGGTGAGAGTGAATGATAGAGAGAAAAGAGAGAAAGAGGATAGAGAGGAAGAGATAAAGAGGGAGAGAAATGAAGGAAGAGAGGAAGGAGGAGAGGGAGAGATAGGTAGTGAGAAGGAGATAGGAGTGATGGAAGAGGGCATAGAAAGAGAAGGGAGAGAGGGAAAGGTAGAAAGGGAGAAAGGGAGATTAAGAGAGAGATAGAAAAGGAGAGGGAGAGGGAGAGGGAGAGGGAGAGAGAAGAGATAGGATGGAGAGAGAGAGGAAGTTGAGGAGAGGAGAAGAAGTAAGAGTTAGAAGGAGATGGGGAGAAAAAGTAAGAGAGAGAAAGATAGAGGAAGAGAGAGAGGGAAAGAGAGAGGAAAGAGGGAGAGATAGGGAGAGAGGAACAAGGAGAGAGGTAGAAAATGAGATGAAAAAGGTGGGAGAGAGTGAGGAAGAGAGAGAGAAAGGAAGAATGTGAGAGGGAGGGCGAAAGGGGAGATGAAGAGAGGGAGAGGGAAGGATGGAAGGAGAGAGGGAGATAAAGAGAGAGAAGAGGGAGAGAGAGTGGGAGAGATAGAGGGAGGGATAAAGGGAGAGGAGGGATAGTAGGAAGGGGAAAGGAGGATAAAGGGGGAAAGAAAGATAAGAGAGGAAATAGGGAGGAGAGAGAAGGAGAGGAAGCGTGAGGAAGAGGGAGAGAAAGAGGAGAGATAATGGGAAAGAGGGAGAGGGAGAAAAAGTGAAACATGGGGAGATAAGAAGAGGCAGAAAGGGAGAGGAAGATAGGGAGAGGCATAGAGAGGGAGATAGAGAGAGGTAGAGAGTGAGAGTGAGGGAGAGGTAAAGGAGGAGACGGAGCTCTTCTCTCCCTCCACTACTCTTCCTCTCTGTCTCTGTCACTCTTTTTCTTCTCTTCCTTCCTCTCTCATGCTCTCTCCCTCTCTCTCCCTCCCTCCCTCCCTCCTTCCCTCCCTCTTCCTCTATCTCCCATTCTCTCTCCCTCTCTTACTCTCCCTCACTCTCTAACTCTTCCTATTTCTATCTCACTCTTCCCCTCTCTTCCTTACTAATCCCATTCCCTCTCCCTCTCTCTTCCCCTTTCTCCCTCTCCCCTTCCCTCCCTCCCTCTCTCTCTCGCTCTCCCTCTCCCTCTCCTATTCTCTCTCTTATCTCTCTCGTTTTCTCTCTCCCCCTCCCTCTCCTCCTCCTCCTCTATCTCCCTCTCTTCCACCTTCCCTCTCTCTCAATATCTCTCTCACCCTCCTTCTCCCTGTATCTCTCTCTCAATATCTCTCTTTCTCTCTCCCTCTCTTTTTTCTCTCTTTATTGCCCTCTCTTCCTCTCCCTCTCTCTCTCCCCCTCTATATCCCTCTCCCTCTCCATCTCCTTCTCCCTCTCCATCTCTCTCTCCCTCTCTCTCTCTCTTTCTCTCCCTCTCTTCCCTATCTCTTCCTCTCCTTCTCCCTCTCTCTCTTTCTCCCCCTCTCTCACTCTCCCTCTCTTACTCTCCCTATCTCCCTCGTCTCCCTCTCTCTCTCCCTCTCCATCTCCCTCTTTGTCTCTCTCTCATTCTTGCTATCCCTTCCCTTTTCTCATTTCTCCTTCCCTTCCCTTCCTTTTTCTCCCACTCTCCCTCCCTCTCTTACCCTCTCTCTCCCTCTCTCTCTCCCCTCTCCCCTTTGTCTCCCTCTCTCTCTCCCTCCCTCCCTCCCTATTTACTTGCCTCCCCATTCCTCTCTCCCTTCTCTTTCTCTCTCTCTCTCTTGTCCTCTCTATTTCTTTCCCCTCACTCTCTCCCCTTTTCTCTCCATATCCTTCTCTCCCTCCCAACCTCCCTCTCCCTCTCTCCCTCTCTGTCTCTCTCTCCCCCTCTCCCTCTCTCTCCCTCCCTCCTAATTTACCTTCCTCTCTCCCTTTTCCTTCTCTCTCTCATCCTCTCTATTTCTCTCACTCTCCTTCTATTTCCCTCTCTATCCCTTACTCTCTCTCCATCTCTCTCCCCCTCTCCCTCAATATCCCTCTTTTCCTCTCTCTCTTTCGACTCTCTATCCCCATTCTTCTCTCTTTCTCTATTCTCCCCCTGTTTCCCACTCTCTCTCTCCCCCTCTCTCTCTTCCTATCTCCCTCCCTCCCCCTCTCTCTATCTCTCTCATTCTCTCTTCCTCTCTCTCTCGCTTCCTCTCCCTCTTTCCCTTCCTCTCTCTCTCTCTCACCCTCTCTCTCCCTCATTCTCTCTTTCTCTCTCCCTCCCTTTCTCCCTCTCATTGACTCCCTCTCTCATTTCCTCTTTTTCCCTCCCTCACCCTCTCTCACCCTCATTCTCTTTATTTCTCTCTCCCTCCCTTTCTCCCTCTCACTCACTCCCTCTCTCCCTTCCCCTCTCTTCCCTCTCCCCCTCTATGCCACTATCTCCCCCTCTCTCCTTCTCTCTCTCTCTCCATCTCCCTCTCTCTCCCTCCCTTCCTCCCTCTCCCCTTCCCTCCCTTCTCTCTCTCTCTCTCCCTCTCTCTATCTCTCCGTCTCACTCTCTTATTCTCTACCTCTATCTCTCTCATTCTCTCTTCCTCTCTCTCTCTCTCTCTTCCTCTCTCATTCTCTCCCTTCCTCTCCCACTCCTTTCCTCTCTCCCCCACTCCCTTCCTCCCTCCCCTCTTCCCATATACCTCTCTCTTCCTCTCTCCAATCTCCCTCTCTCCTAATATCTCTCACCTCCCTCCCCCTATGCTCTCTCTCTCACTACACCTCTTTCACGCTCTCCCTCTCCCTTTCTTTCCCTCTCTCTCTTACCTTTCTTCCTCTCCTTCTCTCTCCCTCTCCCTCTCCCTCCCCTCTTCTATCTATATCTCCCTCTCTTCCCATCTCTCTTCCTCTATCCCAATCTTTTCCTCTCCCTCTCTCCCTTTCTCACCTCTCTCACTCTCCCTCTCCCTCTCTCCCTCTCTTTCACTCTCTCCTCTCTTGCTCTCCTTTTTTGTCTCTCTCTCGCTTTCCCTCCGCTTTTCTCCCTCCCTCTCCCTTCCCTTTCTCTCTCTCTCCCTTCCTCTCTTACCCTCTCTCCCTTCCTCTCTCCACCTCTCCCCTTTCTCACACTCGTCTCAATCATGCTCTTTCCCTCTCTCTCCCTCTCTCTACCTCTATCTCTCTCTCTCCCAATCACCCTCTCCCTCCCTCCCTCTCCCTCCCTCTATCCCAATCACCTCTCTCCCTCCTCTCTCTCCCTCCCTCTCTCCCCTTTCCTTTTATCTCTCTTATCCACTTTATCTCTCTCCCTCTCTCCCTCTTTATCTCTCTCGCTTAATCATGATGTCTCCCTCTCCCTCTTTCCCTCCCAGCCTTTCTCTCCCTTTCTCCCTCTTTATCTCTCTCTATCCCCCTCTCCCTCTCTCTCCCTTACTCCCTATTTTCCTCCCTCCCCCTCCCTCTCTCTCCCCTTTCCATCTCTCTCTTTCATCCTCTCCATTTCTCTCTCCCCTTTCTATCCCTTACTCTCTCTACATCTCTCTCCCTTTTCTCCCTCAATATCTCTCTCTTCTTCTCTCTCTTTCTACTCTCTATCCCTCTTCCTCTCTCTTTCTCTATTCTCTCCTGTTTCCCTCCTTCTCTCTCCCACCCCTCCCTATCTCCCTCCTTCCCTATCTCCCTCCTTGCTCCCTCATCTTGCTCTCTCGACCTTATCTCCCTCACTATCTGTCTCTCTCTCCCACTCTCTCCTTCTCTCTTTCCCTCTCCCTCTCTCCCCTCACACTCTCTCTCTCTCTACTCCTTACCCCCTCTACCTCTCTCTCCCTCTCTCACTCTCCCTCCCCCTTTATCTATCCTTCTCCCTCTTATTCCCTCTCTCCTTCTATCCTTTTGAAATAGAGAAAGAAAGAGAGTAGAGGAGAGATGAAGAGGGAGAAAGAGAGGGTGAGAGAGGGGGAGAGAGGGAGGAGAAAGGGAGAGTGAGAGAGGGGGAAATGGAGTAGGAGAGTGGGAGGGGGATAAGGAGCAGGAGAGTGGGAGAAGGAGAGAGGGGAAAATAGGGAGGGAGAGAGAGAGAGAGAGAGATAAGGATAGGGGAGAGAGTGATAGAGAAGGAAAAGGAAAGCAATAAGGAGAAAAAGTGGGAGAGGCAGAGAGAGTGAGGGAGAGAGAGGGAGAGAAAGAGAGAGTGAGAGGGAGAGGAGAGAGAGAGGTGAGAGAGAGAGATAAAGAGAAAAAGAAGGAGAAAAATAAAGAAGGCAAGAAAGAGAGGGAAAGAAAGTAGGGGAAAAGGGAGAGAAAAAAGATGGAGACAGGGAGGGGGAGAGAAGGAGTGTAAAAGAGGGTGAGAGAGGGCGAGAAAAGAGAGGGAGAGAGGAAGGAGGGAGAGAAAAGGAGAGAGAAAAGGATAGAGAGTGATAGAGAGAGAGAAGAAGAGAGGGAGAGAGGTAGAGGGAGAAAGAAAGAGAGGAAGAGGGAGAGGGAGAGTGAGAGTGAGAAGAGATGGAGATAGAGAGTGAGATAGGGAGAAAGATAAGGAGAGAGAGGCAAAGAGAGAAGGAAACAGAGTGGGGAGAGAGACAGAGAGAGAAATAGAGAAGGAAAGGGTATGAAAGTGAGAGGGATAGAGGGAGAGAGCATGAGAGGGAGGGAAAGAGATAGAGATGGATAGAAAAAAAGGAAAGGGAGGGAAAGATATAGAGAATAAAAGAGGAAGAGATAAAGAGGGTGAGAGAAAGATAGAGGGGGAGAGAGAGGGAGAGAGAGTTAATGAAGGAGCGAGAAGGAGGGAGTGGGAGGGAGGAAGAGAGGGAGAGAAAGGTGAGAGGGAGAGAAAGAGAGAGGAAGGAGAGAGTGAGGGAGAGGGAGAGTGAGGGAGAGGGAGAGAGGAGCCGAAAAGGGAGAGAGAGTAAGGAAGAGATTAGAAGATAGAAAAAAGAGAAGGGGAGAGAGGAAGAGAGAGAGTAGAAATGGGTGAGAGAGAAAGAGAGAGAATTAAAGCGAGAGAGAAAGGGAGAGAGGGAGAGAAAAATAAGGAGGGGGAGAGGGAGAGAAATAGTGAGGGCAAGAGAGAGAGATGGAAATAGGGTAGGATAGAAAGAGGGAGAGAGAGATGGAGTCAAAGAGGGGTAAAGAGGGGGAAGAGAGGAGGACAGAGTGATATGTAGGGAGAGAGAGAGTGAGAGAAAGTGGGATAGAGAGGGGAAGAGGGAGAGAGAGGGGGAGAGAGAGAAATGAGAGGAGAGGGAGAGAGGGAGAGAGAAGGAGAGAAAGAGAGAGGGAGAGAGAAGGAGAGGAGAGAGGGAAAGAGAGGGATAGAGGATAGAGAGAGAGGTAAAGGGAGAGGGAAAGATGGAGAGAGTGGGAGAGTGAGGGAGAAGGAGAGAGGGGAAAGAGGGATATAGAGGGATAAGGAGAGAGAGGTAAAAGGGAGAGTGGAAAAGATTAGGAGAGAGAGTGGGAGAGTGAGGGAGAGAGAAATGGGGAGAGAGTGGAAGAGAGAGATGAGGAGAAAAAGAGAGAAATAGGAGGAGAGAGAGAGGGAGAGAGAGACCGGGAGACCGAGGGAGAGGGGAGGAAGGAGAGAAAGTAAGGAGAGAGAAAGAGGGAGAGGAGGGAGGGGAGAGTGAGGGAGTGAGAGAGGGAGAGAAAAAGTATGGTAGAGAGAAAGAAGAGAGATAAACAGAGGGGAAGAGAGTGAGGTAGATAGAGAGGGAGGGAGGGAGAATGAAAGGAGAGAAGGAGAGAGAGGGAGAGAGGGAGAGATAGAGAGAGGAGAGAGGGAGAGAGGGAGAGATAAGAGAGAGAGGGAGAGAGGAGAGAGAGAGAGGAAAGAGAAAGCGATAAAGAGAAAAATTGAGGGACAGAGTGAGAGAGCAAGAGAGGGAGGAAGAGGGAGAGAAAGAGAGCGAAAGAGGTTGAGAGGTAGAGAGAGGGAGAGGATGAGAGAGAGGGAGGAAGAGAAAGGGAGAGGGAAATCTCAAGAGAGAGAAAAGGAGAGAGTGGGAGTGGAAGGGAGAGGAGAGAAAGGGAAAGATTGAGAGAGGGAGAGAGCAATAGAGAAAGAGTTAGGGAGAGAAAGAATCGGAAAGAGAGAAAGGTAGAGAGTAGAGGAGAGAGAAAGAGGGAGAAAAATAAGGAGAGAGAGGGAGAGAGGAGGAAGAGGGAGAGGGAGGGGGAGAAAGGGAGGGAGAAAGGGGGAGTGAGAGAGGGGGAGAGTGAGCGGGAGAGAGGGGGAAAAGTGGGAGGGAGAGAGAGAGGGAAGAGAGTTCAAAGGAGAGAGGGATAGGGGATAAATTGATAGAAAAGGAGAGGGAAAGCAATAAGGAGAAAGAGTGGGAGAGGAAGAGAGAGGGAGGAGGAGAGAGGGAAAGAGAAAGAAAGAAAGTGAGGGGGAGAGAGGGGTAACACAGAGAGAGGGATGGATAGAGAGAGAGGGAGAGAAATAGAGAAGGCAAGAAAAAGAGGACAAGAAAGAGAGGGAGAGAGAGGAAGAGAAAGAAAAGAGGGAGACAGGGAGGGAGAGAGAAAGAGAGCAAGAGAGGGTGAGAGAGGGATAGAGAAAGGAAGGGAGGGAGGGAGGGAGGGAGAGAGGGTGAGAGAAAGTTCCTTCCCTTCGTATAATTAGGAAGTCTTAGCCTAAAATTGGACCTATACTTAATTTACGTAAATATTAGCCTTCTGGTCTAATTTATATTGTTTCGAAAGTGGAATCTCTTTCTTAGCCCGTATCTTGGCATGGATGGTCGAATTTAGCTCCTAACCAATCTAAGTCAAATTTTTCATTATCCTTGAAGTCTAACCTTTCTACACTTCAATTTATATATATTGAGATCCAATTGAACCATTACTTATCAATTTGGATGAGTGGAACTCAAATCCCAAAAATTAGGGTTTAGGCCGAATGGTTCCCCAAACATGACAAGAGATTTTCTTTCATTCTAATGGAGTTTTGTTTCATCCTAATTTACTTATTTGAGTTACAATTAAGTCCTAGCTCTTAAATTCATACAAAGGTCCAATCTTTCCCTTTTAGGTATGTAGGCCAAATGGGTTGCCTAAGAAACTCATGCCTTTTTAAGTCCATCTTAACCATAGGTTCATCCAACCAATTTTTGGTCTAAGCCCTCCTTATTTATACCAATGCTATCACCACATACTTGGACGGACACAAAGCTTCAAAAAGTCATGACATATACAAGTCTAACAAAAAGATCTATAGCAAACCATCAAGACATCATACCAACACAAATAACTCATAACAATATAACCAATGTTATAAGTGAACCACATAAAAGAAACACATAAAAACAAACTTTTAGAACATAAAATAAAACCTACTTACTTAGTTCAAATGTGATAGAAAATCCCTTAGTATTTTCTTCTCCTTTCTTCTTTCTTTCTTCCCTTTTTTTCTTTTCCATTTTTCTCTCTTTCAATTCGGTTTTCTCTCAAAGTTTTGTCAGCTAAAATGGCTAAAGTGTGGTTGGCCATTCACCCTCTTATATATATATATATGTCCACCTTTCTTCCTTCATTAAATACCAAAACAAGTGTCAAAAACTAAGATTGTGATGCCCCAAGCTCCCTTACCAATTACCTAAGAGGCGTGGTTAGGTGTGTTACGGTTTAGATGTAACCCTTGTAAAGTCCTTAACCATACAAATACATGTACAAGGATATTCATACGTAAATACATTAAGCAAGGGTGTGATTCATGTGCCATTTAAATGTTTTGGAGATTTTATTATGCTTGGTGTTTATGTGAGAAATTAGGGGATAAATTTTCAGGTGATTTAGCTAATTATCGTTCATTTTCTCTAATTTATATATGGAACCTAGTATACAAGTGAGAAAGGTATTTTAAAATGTGGGGAATGTTGGAAAATTATTGGGAAGGAAATTGGCGAATTAATTATTCGGGGAGGAATTGCCGAATTTTTCTAGGAAAGAAATATCATTTTACTTGAACTAAACTAGCTTAAGGAACTTAGTTAGCCTAACCATCATCTTTAGCAAATATTTAGACACCTAAGCCTTCATTTAATGCAATGGAAGCCAACTCATTCCTTTGACTAAGCCAAACCCGCCACTTGTCCCTCTTAGTCACCATTTACTTTACACATGATAAATTAAATCAAGACATATGTAAACTAATTAAAATGCAAGGAAAATGGAGCGTGTATATATATAAGGAAAAAGAGTATATGGCTGCATTTTTTTTTGGTGAAACCCATAACCTACCAATGAAAGAAAAGAGAGAAAATGTCATTGAGAGGGAGAGAAACATGAAAAAAAAAGAGAAAAAAGAAAGGAAAGAAAGAAAGGAGCGAAAAAAGGAAAAGCTAGGGAAATCCTTAACAAACCTAAACTAAGTAAGTGGGTTTTTATCTATGCCATCAATTTGATTTTTAAATGTTAATTTATGTAATTGATTAAGGTTTTGATTATGTTGTGTTGTGTTGTTCTCTTGGAATTGTGTTGGACGACGTGGCATATAGTTGTTGGTTGTTATGGAATATGTAAGGCATGATTGCTATATTGCTTATTAAGTTTTGAAAACCTTGTGCATGGCTATGTTTGTGTACTGATAGATTTTATTGAAAGAATTAGGGCTTGACCGAAACTTGGTGGACTACTAAACTACGATTGATACAAACTTAGATAAAGTAGAATAGGAAGGAAGAAAAATTGAATTTTAGGGTTTTTCCTAAGGTGACTTTCGGCCAAAATGGGAAAGATGGAGCCTTTTTGATACTTAAGGACTTAAATTTCAATGGTGAACAAATTAGGTTTGATTAGTCATTTTGAACAAAAAGGAAAACTTCATATAAAATCAAACAACATTTCTTGCAAAATTAAGAGACCCATTCGGCCCAAACATAGGAAAAATGGGGTTTTGGGTTCCATTAAATTAATTTGATAAGTAATGGTTCAATTAGGTCCAAATACGAATAAAATTGAAATTAGAAAGGTAAGCTTGCTAAAGAAACTGAGATTTTAACTTAAGAACTAAATTCGCCTTAAAAGTGTTAAAATCGGGCTAGAAGGTAACATTATACCCTAACATGTTAAAAATTGATCCAAATGCTAATAACTATGCAATTCAAGTGTGGAATGATTTAACGATGAGATTTAATAAAGGAAATAAAAGGAAAGTATTCACGTGCATAATTAGATCCATGACTCGACCAATACCATTCATCGATATTTAACTCTAATGAGGTGGACATTACGATAAGGGGTATGAAAATACCCAAAACCTTGTATGGGTTGGACCTATGAAAATATATGAAACTAAACCTCGTATAAGTTGGATATGTTTAATACGATAAATGTAACATCACGTGCATCATGTGCATTGTAGGACGGGTTGAGAAAAGTCAATTGATTGAGAATTGGTTTACATGGTTAGGTTTGGTAACCTAGCTGAAATAAATGAGTATTAGCGATCTAGCTATGTGCGTGCTCTAATCTATGTGATCGTACTCGTTGGGTGATGGATTTTCACTAACAAGTGGTTACAACGAGCGATAATTTCATTGTTAGTATTAGGTGACTCGGTAATCACTAATAGAGGAGACTTGCTAATACCTAGGGTACTCGAAATTAAAATCTATGAGTATGGTGGGGAAGTCCGAAAAGCATTGCATATCATGTGCATCACCCCACTTACCGAGCTTCAACTCACCTCGTTGTTATTTCCATGATTATGACAGGAAAGGGACAAAGTAGCAAGGATGTCTGTCGGTTTCTCCTAAAAAGGGGCTCATGCATGACACAAATGTAATGAAGTTTATCTTGATTGTAATTTTGGGTTGGGATGTCGATAGACATTTTAATGGTATTGTAAATAATTTGTAATTTCTTTTGCTAGATTTGTTAATGTTATATAATTTATATTACACATGTTTCATTATTTAATGTGCCTTTAATATATTAGCACGTACGAATTAGAGATTAAGTAGGGATTTGGTCATGTCAGCGTGATGCGTTCTTCACCTGGCCACTCGTTTTTGGGTAATAAGCGAGTGGGTCGGGAGGGAGCGCCACAAGGTGGCATCAAAGCTTTGGTTTAGTCAACCGAGTAGAAACCTAAGTGTCACATGAGCTCGAGGACCGATGTGCTACTTAACGAGTAAGAATTTAATTATTCCTTTCCTTTGATTGTGTATGATCATTATATGACTTCATGTTAGCATATAGTCTTATCCCGGCAATATGGATGACTATTCCTATTATTGTTGTAGATGTCGTGGTTATTTCGTGTACCTTGCACCGCTAGGATGTGTCGTCGATCGGGCCACCCTAGTCACACATATCCTGGTCCGGGGCCATAATGAGGCTATTTAGCTTAGCACAATGTGTAACTAGATGAGGTTTGGGGGAGTCCGATTGATCGATATTCTTATCGGAACTCGATTCAAGCCTTCCTACCGTATAGGTTAGGTGGACTCTTACTCGATTAATGTATAATTGGGGTACGCTTTTCCCCTTCGTCCGCGATATAGTATACATTGCATCGGTTGACGCGATAGACTTGTGGAGAGTAGACTACTCCTTTCCCTATCGTGTTCGGTATATTAACCTGACTCGGTAGGGGTGTTACTAGGGGAAACCTATTATGCACCTTGTGAATGTAAATAGGAATGCTTTTTGATTATAAATATAGCACAAAAACCTTTGTAAGTTAGATGTACTTGTAAGTGCCTATTTTGTATGAAATGCTTACTATATATATAAATACAATCTCGCACGTACATGGATGATTTGCATTATATGTTTTTTTGATACCAAAACTAATTTGAGCATAACATGACATGTACAAAGTCAAAGCATGCCAAGAAAGGATTCAGTACGAGTAGGAGGTAAAGGAACCTCCAACGATAATAATAGACAACAATAAAATGCTTTAAATCGTATGATGGACATGATACAACAACAAGAAGTCCATGCGGAGCAAATTAGACAACTCCCGGCTATCATCAACAGCCTTCGCCTCCGCAGCCCCAACATAGGAATGATGCGGTAGAGAGGTTTCACAAAATGAATCCCTAGGAATTCTCTAGGGGTGTTAACCTAATGATAGCAGAGGAACGATTAAGTCTTTAGAGGCGATATTTGAATACTTATAATTTACCAACAATAAGCGAGTATTGTGTTCCATCTTTATGCTAACCAAGGATGCCCGCACATGGTGGGAGAGCGTACGACCGACAATAGATGTCCTACTTTAACTTGGAAAGGATTTAAGGAAGCCTTCTATAACAAATACTTTACCACAAATGTGAGGGCTAAGAAAATTCAAGACTTCCTAGCACTAATGCAAGATGGAATTTCGATGGTCGAATATGTACGAAAATTTGAACAAGGGTGTAGATTCATCCCATTCATTACAGGGGATGAAAATCTAAAAAAGAATCGATTCATGATAGGGTTAAACCCAAGAGTACGAAGCATGGTATGTATGTCGACTACAACACCTTCGCAGAAATGGTGGATAAAGCAATGATAACGGATGAAGATCATAAAGAGATTGCAAAGGAATTATGGCAAAAAAGGTAAGCCTTTAAATCAGCCTCTTCATCCGGACCAATAAAGTGGGTTCCGCCTAGAAATTTTAATTGAAGTGGTGGTCAAGGAAACGCATGGATCGCCAAACCAAGCACCATATGTTCCTAGATCGTTATCGAGCAATCAATAAAGATCGATAATAAGTAATCAACCTCGATACAATAGGTGTGGGAGATTCCATACTGGAGAATGTCGATTGGACATCAGGACTTACTATGTATGTCACAAATCAAGGCACATATCCTACAATTGCCCTTAGGTGTAGAGCTTAAGATCAAGAAAGGTACTTGCTCGAGTATACACTATGATGCAGGAAGAGGCTGATCGAGGGAATGTAATAGTAATGTATGGTAATGTCTTACTCCCTCGCTTAATCACTTATACATTTGATTGATTCGGTGCTGCACATTCATTTATATCAAAAACATTAGTAAAGAGCCTAGGAGTCAAACCTGAGACATTATTCGTATGGTATCTCATAACGGTTCCCTCTAGAGAAATTTTAGAATCAACGAGTATAATTAAAAAGTGTCTAATGCGGATCAAGAATAAGAGTCTAAAGGCCGATCTAATAGTATTGGATCTTCAAGATTTTGATTTGATTCTAGGAATGGATTCGCTAACGAAGCATGGTGCCACTATCGATTATCGAGGTAGAAATGTAATTTTTGATCTATCTTAAAATCAGCCATTAGAGTTTAAAGTTGATACGAAGTTTCAAGTTGTATCGATCATCTCGACCATGAAAGCTCGAAGGATGCTTGGAAAAGGATGTGTGGGGTACCTAGCGTATATGGTGGATAGTCGAGTGGAACAAAAGTCAAAATTTGGAGACATAGGGATCATAAAAGAGTATTTAGATGTATTTTTGAAAAGTTTGACTATGGTACCACTAGAGAGGGAAATAAAATTTAAGATTGACTTGGAGCTAGGCACTAACTCCGATTTCTAAGACTTCCTATAGAATGGCCCTAGTTGAGTTGAAAGAGCTAAAGGTGCAGCTACAGGACTTACTTGGATAAGGGATTCATACACTCTAGTTCTTCACCTTGGGGAGTCCTAATATTGTTCATGAAAAAGAAGGACGACGAGTTTATGGCTATGCATCGATTATCAAGAATTGAATCGAGTGATGATTAAAAATAAATACACATTCCCTTGGATTGATAATCTATTGGATCAATTGCAAGATGCGGTGGTGTTCTCCAAGATAGACCTGCAATCGAGGTATCACCAGTCGAGGATAAGATCGGAGGATGTGAGAAAAATGACATTCGGGACGAGATACGACCACTATGAGTTCCTAGTAATGCCGTTTGGGTTGACTAACACCCTAGCCACCTTTATGGACTTGATGAATCAAGTCTTTAAGGGATTCCTAGATAAATTTATCATCTTATTCATCGATGATATTCTAGCTTATTCTCAAAGTAAGGAGGAACATAGAGAGCATCTAAGAGCTACTTGCGGACGCTAAGGGAGTAATAACTATACGCCAAATTCAAGAAATGTGAATTTTGGCTAGAGTAGGTAGCTTTTCTATGTCATGTGGTGATGAAGGACAGTATAGTAGTGGATCCGAAGAAAATAGAGGCTATCCAAAATTAGCCTACTTTAAACAACGTGACGGAGGTATGAAGTTTTTTAGGGCTAGTCGATTATTATCGGAGATTTATGGAGGGCTTCTCCGAGATAACCGAGCCTTACTAACTTGATGAAAAAGAGACATTAAGTTCCGATGGATGAATGCTTGTGAGGAGACCTTCCAAGAGCTGAAATAGAGGTTAATCACGACCCTAGTGCTAAACATTCCGTCCGAGGCTAGAAACTTCATGGTGTATAGTGACACTTCTAAAAATAGGCTAGGAGCGGTGTTGATGCGGAATGGAAGAGTAATAGCCTATGCGTCATGGCAACTAAAGGAATATGAATGAAATTATCCAACGCACAATTTGGAGTTAGCGATAGTAGTCTTTGCTTTGAAAATCTAGAGACATTATTTATACGGTGCAAAATGTGAGATATATAAGAATCATAAGAGTTTACGATATATTTCACACGAAGGAGCTAAACATGAGGCAAAGAAGGTGGTTGGAGTTAGTAAAAGACTATGATTGCATAATCAACTACCACCCGGGAAAGGCCAATGTTGTTACCGATGCTTTAAGTAGAAAATCAATTGTAACGATGCAGGTAATCCAGTCATCGATAGTGAGTGATCTACAAAAGATAGAACTGGAGATAATTCCAGTAAGCCATGCAAGTATTTTATCGGCTTTATTCGTCCAATCAACTCTACAGGAAAGAATTCAAATGGAGCGACAAACGGACGAAAAGCTGAATGAATTGAAGAAAAATGTAAAGGCTAAGGAGGAATTCGATTTTGCGATAGACGACAAAGGCGTAACTAGATTTAAAGGGAGGTTGTGTGTTCCCTCGATGGAGGATGTGAAGGAAGAAATACTAAAAGAACCACATGCAAATCCTTATTCAATACACCCGAGAAGCACAAAGATGTAGTAGGACTTGTGACAAAGTTATTAGTGGCACTGGAATGAAGAAAGACGTAGCTAATTTTGTGGTAAGGTTTTTGTAACCCTCGTGAAATTTTTACACATGTTAAAATGTTTCTAAACATGTTTATATGGAGTATAAGTAATAGTATGGATGGGTTCAAA
Organism: Dovyalis caffra; assembly: GCA_963924115.1. Taxonomy (NCBI): domain Eukaryota; kingdom Viridiplantae; phylum Streptophyta; class Magnoliopsida; order Malpighiales; family Salicaceae; genus Dovyalis; species Dovyalis caffra. The sequence continues at coordinate 285 of CAWUPB010000719.1, read as the reverse complement.
AGAGTATTTTTTTATGACGGTATAATCGACGATTACGTCGAAAATAACGAGAGGAAACATTTCAAATAATTTAGGTAAATATCCATTGGGGTATGTCTAAGTGTTTGGAATGCATGATAATGATAAGAAATTTATTTTACAATTTTAGGAACATTGGGATTTTATTTGGGAAAATTTTCAAATTAATTAAAAGAAATTTTCCAAAATGTAGAGCTAGATTCTGTCCAAAGTTTGCATGATTTATTTGAGGACTTTAGAGTGCTTTATGGGTAAAATGAAATGAAT
>CAWUPB010000718.1:0-21317 GCA_963924115.1 Dovyalis caffra | reverse complement strand
CTCCCCTTCTATCCCTCTCTCTCCCTCTCTCCCTCCCTCCACCTCTCTTCCTCTTTCTCTCACTTTTTCTCACTCTTTTCTTATCTCTCCTAAACTTTCTTGCCTCCCTCTTCCTCCCTCACTTTCCTCTCTTTCTCCTTCCCACTCACTCTCTCTCTATCTCTTTCCCTCTCCCTCTTACTCTCTCTCCATCTCCTCCTCCTCGCTCTCCCTCTCTCCTTCTCTCTCCTTCTCCCTCTCTCTCCCTTTACCTCTTCCTCTCTCTCGCTTTCTCCCTCTCTTTAAATCTCATCCCCTCTTTCTCTCCCTCTTCCACTCTCTCCTTCTCTCTCCCCCTTTCCCTTTCTCTCCCTCTCTTTCTCTATTCCTCTCTCCTTATGATCTTTCCCTCTCTTCCCTCTCTCTCCTTTCTCTCCTCTCTCGCACTCCCCACTCTCTCCCTCTTTCTTTCTCTTCATCTCTTTCTATGCCTCTCTCTCTCTCTCTTTATCTATCTCTCTCTTTATCTACCTCCCCATTCTCTCCCTCTCTCTACCTCTAGCTTTCTTTCTATATTCCTCTCTCTCATAGACTTTCCCTCTATCTCCCACTCCCTCCCTCCCTCTCTCTCCTTCTCTCGCTCTCTCTTTCTCTCCCTTTATGTCTATCTCTTTCTCTCCACTCTTTTTTCCTTCTCTCCCTCTCTCTCTCCCTCCCTCCCCTCTCTCTCTCTCTCTTTCTCTCTCCCACTCTCCATCTCCCTTTCCCTCGATATTTCTCTCCCTCTCCCACTCTTTCCCCACTTTTTCCCCTCTCTCCCCCTATCTCTTTCCCTCTCCTACTCTCCCAACTCTCTCTCTCCCTATCCCTCTCTCTATCTTTCTCTCTCTCACCTTTTTGCTACTTCTCTTTCCCTCTCCTTTTCTCTCTTTTTCTTTCTCCCTCCCTCCCTCTCTCTCCCTTTACGTTTCTCTTTCTCTCTCTAAGTCTCTCCTTCTCTCTCTTTTAATCTATCCCTCTCTTTCCTAATTTCTCCCTCTCACACCCTCTCCCTCTCTCTCCCTCTATCTTTTGGTCTCTCTTTCTCTCCCTCTCTACCTCTCTCCCCTATCACTCTACCTATCCCTCTCTCTCATCTCTTCCTCTGTCTCTCTCCCTCTCCCCCTCTCTTTCTCTCTCACTCTCTCTTCTTATATATATATATACCTCTCCCTCTCTCCTTCTCTCTCGCTCTCGCTTTCCCCCTCTCTCCCTCTCTCACACTCTATCTCTCTATCCCTTCTCCTACTCTATCTCTCTCCCTCTCCCTCACCTAATCTCTCTCCCCCTTTCTCCCACTTTATCTCTCCCTCTCCTTATCTATCGCCTTTCTAATTTCCATCTCTCTCTTTCACCCTCAATATCTCACTCCTTCTGTAACCCCCATAAAAATCCTTAATATATATATATATATATATATATATATATGGGTCGGAATATTAAATAAGTGAAGGTGTGATTGTGTATGTGTGCCATTTGAATATTTTGGGATGATAACACGCCGGATGTTTAGGTGAGAATTTGCGAAATGACATTTTGGATAATTACACCATGAAAAATTAATGCTTGAAATGTATGAGTTGTGTTAAATTAAAGAAAGCTTACTTGAGATTGATGGTTAAATTATTAGAGGAATCAAGTATACAAAATCGGTGTTCTTGAGAATTAGATTCTGTCCGAATTTTGTGTGGCCTATACAAGGACCTTAGGTTGATTTCTACATGAAGCTTAAGAATAAAATTTGTTGATATATGTCTCAACTACCCGTCTATAAAAGATTTTTCTTATTAGGTTTATATATAAAATGTTATGCCCATTTTAGTACATACTATTTTGGATGAACTACTCGTTGGACAAATTGAGTTAAAAAAATTCAAAATTATGTTATTACTTGTGTATTTGGTATTCTAGCCTAATTTTTGGATATTTTTTGAATTAATACATCTAGTTTCTAATTTAAAAATTATAGGATTTAATTGTGTCCAAAAGTGGGACGTTGATGCTTGATAAGAGGCTTCCTTGTAATGCATCCTCTAAAAACAGATTTGATGTGTACATGTATGACTCGGAACTAAACTAGCTTAAGGGAATTTTTCTCTGGAAAACAATTAGTTTGAAGACTTAGTTAGCCTAATTATTTAGTTGGTTGACCATTAGACACCTAAGCACCTTAATTAAATGCTTGGAAGCCAACTCACCCTTAAACCCAATCAAACCCGCCACTTGTCCCATGACTCACCTAATTGCTTTACACATTGTTAAATTGGTTTGAGACACTTGTAACCTTAATTTAGGGGAAAGAAAAGCAAGAATATATGTTAGTAAAATGGGAATATGGCTAAAAATTGTAGGCAAAACCCGTAGCCATTAAAAGAAAGAGAGAAAAACAATTGAAAGAAAAGGGAGAGAAAGTCACAACAAGGAAAGAGAGAAAATGAAAAGAAAGGAAAGGAAGGAAGGAAAAGGGGGAAAAGCTAGGAAAAAATCCTAATGAAATCTATCTTAAGTAAGTGGGTTTCTTTAGTTCCTTATGCCACTCAATTAATGTTAGTATTTGGTTAAGCTTGTGTTTATGTGATGATGTATTTTGTTGGCTTCATTGTGTTGCTTAGGTTGTTCCATGATTAGTAATTGCTATGGTTTGATTGTGATGGTTCTTTGTTAAAGTTTTGGAAGTTTTGTATCTAGCTAGATCCATGTATGGATGGGTGTGGCTAATGGAACTTGTTTGACCGAAACTTGGTAGCTGAATTTGGGATTTTTATGGGCTTGAATAAAATGGAGTAGGAAGGAAAGAAAAATGAAATTTTAGGTTTTCCTAGAGTCATATTTGGTCAATAATGGTGAAAATGGACTTCCTTTGGCACCTAAGACTTTTGACCTTAATGGTAAACCAATTAGGTTTAGCTAGTTTTTCAAAAAGAAAGGAAAAGAAAAGTCATATAAAAACAAAGACAAATTCCTTGCCAATTTAGGGACCATTCGGTCAAGCTTGAAAAAAATGGGGGTTTTGGGTTTCACTAAATCAATTAGGTAATTACAAATTCAATTAGGCCCCAAATAAGGATGAAAATAATGTTAGAAAGGTAAATTCGTGAAGACAAATAAAAAATTTAACTTAACATTATTAGGGGCCTAACTCGCCCAAAAATGTTAAATTCGAGAGAAAAGGGTAAGTTACACCATAACATGTTTTAAATAATTCAAAATGTCAAAAACCACATACCTCGAATGTAGAATGAATTAATATGTAAACATGCCAAATTAAGCGAAAGAAAAATATGTTTGTGCGAATTAAATTCATAGTTCGAGCAATTATCAATCGATGGCATTTAAACCTAATTAGCTGGACGTTGCGATGAAGTGAACGTATGACCCTATGTGGGTTAGATATCAAGGATGGAATAATGATGTAGGGTTTGGTACCCCGAGTATCCTTAATACGGTAATCATAGCATCATGTGCATCACGTATATGCGTCGAGGATGCATCGAGAAAGAATCAATTGGTTGAAAGTGGGTTGTATGAATAGTTCTAGTAACCTAACAAGAATAAATGGGTATTAACGATCCGAGTTGTGTGTGTACTCTATCGTTGTGTTCTCGTACTCGTTAGATGATGGATTCCTACTAACGAGTGGCTACAATGAGGGATAATTCCATTATTAGTAGAAGGTGATTTGGTAATCACCTGGATTAAAAATAGAGTAGACTTGCTAATACCCGGGGTACCCGGAATTAAAATTGATGAGTATGGTGGGAAGTCGGAAAAGCATTACATATCACGTGCATGACCCCACTTGCCGAGCTTTGACTCACCTCGTTGTTATTTGCATGTTATCTCTCCCTCCCTTTCCCCCTCCCTCCCTCCCCCTCCCTCCCCCAAACTCTCTCCCTCTCTCTATCACTCTCTCCCCCAATATCTCTCAATTTCTATCCTCTATCTCCCTCTCTCTATCTCTCCTTCTCTTGCTCCCTCCCTCTCTCCCTCCTTCTTTTCTCTCTCTTCTCTCCCTTCCTCTCTCCCTCTCACCCTTTCTTTATCTCTCCTTTTTTCTTTCCCTCTCTTCCGTCTCTTACCCTCTATCTCCTCCCACTCTTACTCCTCTCTCCCTCCTCTTATCCTAATCTTCTTTCCCTTTATCACTCTCCCTCTCTTGGTCCTCTCGTCCTATCTCTCCCTCCTCCTATCCTAATCTCTCTCCCTCTTTCTCTCTCACCCTCTCAACCTCCCTCTCTCCTTTCCTTTTTCTCTCTCACCATCTCCCTCCCTCCTTTTCTCTCTTTATCCCTCTCTCTCTCACTCTCCCCCTCCCTCTCTCTCCCCTACTCCTTCTCTCTCCCCTTCTCCCTCTCTTTTCTCCTCTCTCTATGTCTCGCTCTCCCCCTCAATCTCTCTCAATCTCTTCCTCGCTCTCTCTCCTTTTCACTCTCTCTTTATCTCTCTCTCACCCTCTACCCCCTTCTCTATCTTCCTTTCCTATCGCTCTCTTTATGTCTCCCTCTCCATCCCTCCCCCGGTCTTTATTTCTCTCTCCCTCTCCATCCCTCCCCTATCCTTATTTCTCTCTCCCTCTCGCTATCTCCCTATCCCTACCCCTTCCTCCCCCTCTATCCCTTAATCCCTTCCTCCCTTTTCTCTCCTAATCACTCTCTCTCTCCCTATCGATATCTCTATATATCTCTTTCACTCTTTATCTAATGCTCCTTATCTCTCTCTCCCTCTCTCTTGCTCACACTTTTAATCTTTCCCCCTCTCTCCCTTCTCCCTCTCCCTCTCTATTCACCCTTTTTGTCTCTCTCACCCTCCTTTTCCCTCCCTTCCCTCTCCTTTTATCCCTCTCTGTCCCTTCTTTCTCGCTCTCTCCAACTCTCTATCCCTCTTTTCGTACCTCTCTCTCTCTCCCTCACTCCTTCTATCTTCTCACCCACCATCTCTCTCTCCCCTCTCCCTTTCCTAATCTCCCTTCCTTTCTCCCTCTTTTTCTCTCCTCTCCCTTTCTCTCCCCTTCTCTCAATCTCCTTCTTTATATCTCTCTCTTTCTCCCACTCCCTCTCCCTCTCCTCCTCTATCTTTATCCCTCTCTCTATCTATATCTATCCTTCTCTATCTCCCTTACTCTCTCTTACCCTTTATCTCTCTCCCTCTCTCTCCTCTTTTATCTCTCTCTCACTCCCTCTTTCCCCTTCTTCTATTTCCCTCACTCCTATCCTATCTCCCTTGCCCTCTCTCTCTCTTGCTATCTCTCTCTCGCAATCCCCTTCTTTCTCTCTCCCCTCCCTCAATCCTTATTTCTCTCTCCTTTTCTCCTTTTACCCTTTTTTCCTCTCTTCCTCTCTCTCCATCCCTCCCACTCTCTCACTCTCTCTCTCCCCTCCCTCTTCAGCCTTCCTCTGTCCCCTCGAAGGGCCGAGAAGGAGAGGGAAAGGAAAAAGAAGAAGGAGAGGGAGAGGGAGAGGGAGAGGGAGAGGGAGAAAGGGGAGAGGGAGGGAGTAAGAGATAAAGAGAGAGAGAGAGGAATACGAAAGAAAGGAAGATAAAGTGAGAGGGAGAGAAAGGGAAAGAGATAGAGAAGGAAAGATGGAGAGAGATAGGGAGAGAGTGAGGGAGAGAGGGAGAGGGAGAGAGAGAAGGAGAGAGAAAGAGAGAGGGAGAGGGATAGGGAGAGGGAGAGAGAGAGGGAGAGAAAGAGAGGGTTAGAGAGAGATGGGTGAGATATATAGGTAGAAAGATAGAGAGTTAGGATAAGTGGGGAAAAGAGAGACAAGGAGGGAGAGAGAGGGTGAGGGTGAGTGAAAGCGAGAGTGGGAGAGGTAGAAGGAGTGGGAAAGGGAAAGAGGTAGAGAGAGATTGAAAGGGAAAGACCGTGGCGAGAGAGAAATAGGGAGAGAGATAAAGAGAGGGAGAGAGAGAGAGGAAGGAATGAAAGTCGAAGGAGAGAGGGAGATAAAAGGGAGAGGGAGAAATGGATAGAGATAAAGCAAAAGTGAGGGAGGAGAGAGAGAGAGGATGATGAAGAGCAAGGGAAAGAAAAGGGGTGGGAGAGAGAGTGGGAGAATGAGAAAAAGAGTGGGAGAGAGAGAGATAGAGAGGGTAAGGAAGAGAGGGAGGGGGAGAGAGAGGAAGATAAAGAGAGAAAAGAGGGAGGGCGATAGAGTGGAGAGAGATAGTAGATAAAGGGAGAAATGTAGGGAGGGCGAGAGAGAGGGAGAGGGAGCGAGGGGAGAGAGAGGGAGGGAGGGAGGGGTAGGAAGGAGGGAAAGAGAGGAAAAGAGAGCGAGAGAGGGAGATGCGGATTGGGAGTGAGAGAGAGTGAGAGAGAGGGGGTGAGATATGGAGAAAAAGGGAGGATGAGTGAGAGGGAGAGAGAGTTAGGGAGAGAAATAGAGAATGGGAGAAATCGGGTGAGATAGAGTGGAGTGAGGGGGAGAAGGGGCAAAAAGAGGGCGAGAGAGGGAGAGACATAAAAAGAGGGAGAAATCAAGCAAGAAAGAGAGGAGTGTGGGGCAAAGAGAGAGGGGGAGAGAGACAGAGAGAGAGAGAAAGAGAGATGGGGAGAAAAGGATAGAGAGCGGATAGAGGGGGAAGGGAGGATAAAGATAGAGGGAGAGTGGAGAGAGAGAAAAAGAGGGAGAAAGATAATAAGAAAGAGTTGAAGGAATGAAAGGAGGGAGGGAGGGAAAGAGAGAGAGAAGGAGATAGGAGAGAGTTAGAGGGCAAAAGAGAGAGATGGATAGACAACAAGGGAGAGAAGGAAGAGGGAGAGATAGGGAGAGAGAACGAGGGATGGAGAGAGAGATGGAGAGGGGGAGAGAAGGTGAAAGAGAGGAGGAGAGAGATGGTGAGAGAGAGGGAAATAAGGAGATGAAGGGAGGGGGAGAGAATAAGGGGGAGAGTAAGAGAGAGAAAAGTAAAAAGGATGTGAGAGAGACAAGGAAAGAGTGAGGGAGAAAAGTAGAGAGAGAAATAAATGAGAGAGGGAGAGAGAGGTAATGTAAAGGGGAGAGGGAAAGGGAGAGGGTAAGAGGGGGAGAGAGGGAGGGAGAGAGTGAGTGGGGGAGAGAGGGAGGTAGAGGAAGAGAAAGGGAAAGAGAGGGAGGGAGAAAAGGATAGAGATGGTACAAGAGATAGGGAGAGAGAGTGGGTGAGAGAGGGAGAGGGAGAGAGAGAGGGTGAGTGAGAAGGAGAAAGATGGAGGTAGAAAGGGAGAGGGAGAGGGAGGGTGGGAGAGAGGTAGAGGGATAGAGAGGATGGGTAAGAGAGAGTAAGAGAGAGGGAGTGAAAGAAAAGAAGAGGGAGCAAAAGGGAGAGGGAGAGAGGAGGAGAGTGAGAGGGAGAGAGAAAGAGAGAGACATAGAGAGGGAGAGTGAGGAAGAGGGAGGAAGGGAGAGAGAGAGGAGTGAGAGAAGGGGAGACAGAGGGAGCGAGGATAAAAAGGGAAAGAGAGAGAGATGGAGTGATAAAAGTGGAGAGTTATAGGGAGAGAAAGAGAGGGAGAGAGAGGGAGATTGAGAGCGAGTGAAAGGGGAGAGAGATGGATAGGGAGAGAGATGAGGAGAGGGAGAGGGAGAAGAGATAGGGAGATAATGAGAGAGTGGGAGAGAGGGAAAAGAAGAGACAGAGGGAGAGGCAAGGAAAGGTAATGTGAGAGGGAGAAGGAGAGGGGGATGGAGAGGGAAAGGAGAGGGAGAGGGAGGGAGAGAGAGGGAGGGAAGGAGGGAGAGAGTGGGAGAGAGATATAAAGGATCATGCATCTTATAAAGATATGAAATAAAAAACTTTCCTTCATCTAAGTCTCCCAAGATCTAGCCAATGAATCAACTAATCATACATACTTAAATTAAAAGCGTTAGTAAAAATTACCTCTTATAGTGTAGATTTAACCTTTATAGAAAAAATCCGTCTAAGTATGTAACCTCTTTCAATAATTCATGTAGCTTAAACACCCATAAAGAAAGCCATAGAAATCATAAGGTGCTAGCTCTAATCTTTTGTATAGTTGATCTATTTTCCAAATAAATCAATTAGGGTTTTTGTGGCAACTCGGGCTTTTAAAGAGGGATACGATAACTCATGCTTTTGGGGTGAGAAAAACTTTCTCTTTCTTTTTCTTTTCATTTTTCATGTGTGTGTCTCTCTTAACCCTCACCACTCTCCCTTTATTTATATGAGGGGGTGACATCCTTGTCCTCTAAGGACAAGAATGTATAATATGCATGGGCTTGTTTGATCTTATCCTTGTAAACATTTGGCATTATCCAATAGGACTTAAGTTTATCCTCCCATCAAAATATCTTCCATGCTTTTAAATGAAGCCTATTGGCCTAAACTTTTTTAGCCCAATGAATTACCAATTAATTTAGACTATGGGTCATATATTTTTAGGAAGACCATATTAGGAAATAATTTCCAAAACTTATTAGACTATCCATTTTAGGAAACTTTTTCTAAAACAAAAACTTTCAAAAATAGGAAGCCTTTTCCAAACAGAAACTTTTCATCTTCAAAAACCTTTTTCAAAATAGGAAACTTTTATTTTAGGAAACGTTTTACAAAATATTTTCTTCTCTTTCATTACGTGAATGCTTAAACATATATTTGTGACTTGATAGGCTCATAGATATGTTAGCAATATATCAAGAAGAAAAGAAACCTCTTTTATCTCTTGATACATAAATCAAGATTAGCCATTAGTAAGGCCATGACTACCTAATTCTATAGGATGATTAATTAATCTGCAATTACCTTTCATGAGCATAGTTACTATACAATTTAGTCCTCATGTCAATTTATCATAGTTTGATCCGAAACTTGATTTATAGTTTGTTCAATTATGATCGGACAAGTTCAATTTCTAAATTTCTTAGCTCTAGAGTAAACCAACTATGCTCTATTGATATACTCCTACTATAGCCATAGATTCTTTGAGTATACATTCATCGAAGTGTAATGTAATAACTCTAGCATATAAGGAATAACTTGTCCTATCTTAGTCATCCATCTATATCTATTAGATTCTTGGTGCACCTAATGAATCGCCCATATGTAGCTCTTAATTAAGCCCATCGAAATGAGTGTCAAAGTGCATAAATCCTCTAATGAGATAATCATGACGAATTTAAGTCAAAGGATTAATTGTAATCAATCTCGTATGAAATTACTACAGTACTAAACCAAATGGGTTTTCATGGCAAGTCACGACCGAGTGATATATTCTCTAACATTAATCACTAAGTGCTTGCTTTTCCATAACAATGTCAATAGGTATGAGATCTCTAATTGCTATCTTATAGTTAAAGCATAAGTCTTATCATATATAGCTAATGTCCATTCCCGACAATGCTATGAATTGCGACATTTAATAATATCATTTAAGTGTATTAAGGTTTGTTTAACATACGTACTAAACCAAATGGGTTTTCATGGCAAGTCACGACCAGTGATATATTCTCTAACATTAATCACCTAAGTACTTGCTTTGCCATAACAATGTCAATAGGTATGAGATCTCCAATTGCTATCTTATAGTTAAAGCATAAGTCTTATCATATATAGCTAATGTCCATTCCCGACAATGCTATGAATTGCGACATTTAATAATATCATTTAAGTGTATTAAGGTTTGTTTCACATCTTTTGATCAATCATTAATTCAATGCATATGATATGGACTTCTATCCAATTCTATCAAAATATAAACAATAAGAATTAATAGAAAGACTTCTTTCACTAACAAAAAAAAGAATGCAATATTATAATAAGTCAAATCATCTAAACAAGGTTAGATTTTGGGCACCTACACTATCAAGAGAGAGAGTGAGAGAGGGGGAGAAAGGGAGAGAGGGAGGGAGGCAGAGGTAGAGGAAGAGAGGATAGAGAGGGAGAAATAAAGATCGGGAGAGGAAGAGAGAGAGGGAAAAAGAGGGAGGGAGGTAGAGAGATGGAAAGGGGAGAGGGGGAGAGATAGATGAAGGGAGAGGGAAAGTAGGGAAGATAGGGGAGAGGGTGAAGATGGAAAGGGAGAGAGGGAAAGAGAATAAGAGAGAGAGAGAGAGGGAAAGGGAGAAGGGGAGAAGGATATAAGGGGAGAGAGAAGGAAGGAGAGAGGGAGGGAGAGGAAAAGAGAGGGTAGGAGAGAGGGTGGAGAGAGAGAGAGGAAAAGTCAGAGAGTGAGAGATAGGGAGTGAGAGAAGGAGAAGAAGAGAGAGAGAGGAAGGGAGGAAAGAGGAGAGAATGAGAGAAAGGGAAGTGAGTGCGAGAGAGGAGGAGATAGAGAGGGAAAGGGAGGGGGAGAGGGAGAGAAAGGAAAAGAGAGATAAGGAGAAAGAGAGAGGGAAAGAGGGAGATAGCGGGACAAAAAAGAAGAGAGAAAGAAGGAGAGCAAAAAGGATAGAGAAAGAAGGAGAGACAGAGGGACGAATGTGAGAAAGGGAGATAGGGGAACGAGAAAGGAGAGAGAGGGAAGGAGAGCAAAAAGGATAGAGAAAGGGGGAGAGAGAGAGGGAGAGAATATGAGAAAGGAGTAAGGGATAGAGCAAGAGAGGGATTGAGAGAGAGGTAGAGAAAGTGGAGGGAGAGGGTGAGAGAGAGGGAGAGAGAGAGGGAGAGGGATAAAGAGAAAGAGAGAAAAGGAGAGAGAGGTAGAGAGTGGAGGGAGATGATAAGAGAGAGGGAGAGAGAGATGGATAGGGATAAAGAGAAAACGAGAGAAAGAAGAGAGAGATAGAGAGGGAAAGATAGAGAGAAGGAGAGATAAAAAAAGAGAGAGAGGAAGAGAAAGATGGAAAGAGGGAGAAAGAGCTAGAAAGAAGGATAGAATAGAGGGAGAGGGAGAGAAAGAGAGAGGGAGAGAGAGGAGAGAGGGAGAGAGAGAGTGAGAGGGTAAGAGGGTAAGAGAGAGAGCAATAGAATGAGAGAGAAGGATAAGGAAAGAGAAAGTGTGAGGGATCGGGGGATAGAAGGGGAGAGAGGGATAGAGTTGGAGAGAGATAGATAAAGAGAAAAGGGGAGAAAGAGAGGGAGACAAATAGAGGGGGAGAGAGGGAGGAAGAGGAAAAGAGAAAGAGAGGGAGAGGGAGAGGATGAGAGAGAGGGGAATAGAGAGTAAGAGAGAGGGAGAGAGGGATAAAGAGAGAGAGTATAGGTATGGGAGAAGGATTGAAAGAGTGAGGGGGAGGGAAGAGAGGAGGAGAGCAAGTGAGAGTGAAGGAGAGACCGAGAGTAAGTAGTAAAAAGAGAGAGGACGGGAAGGAAGGAGAGGGAGAGGGAGAGCGAGAAAGAGTGGGAGAGAGATGGATAGGTGAAGAGAGGGAGATAAAAAGATAGGGGTAGAAAGGGAAAGAGAGAAAGAGAGGGAGTGAAGAAGATAGAAAGGAACGAGAGGGAGAGAAAGGGTGAAAGAGAGAGGGTGAGAGACAAAGAGAGGAAGAGGGAGAGAAGAGGAGAGAAGGGAAGGAGAGAAAGAGAGGCAGAGAGAAGGAAAGGGTTGGGAGATAGAGGGAGAGAGGAGGAGGAAGAGAGAAGGAGAGTTAGAGAGTGAGAAGAGACAGATGGAGAGAGAAAGAAGGAGGGAGAGAGACAAAAGGAGGGAGGGAGAGAAACCGAGGGAGGGATGGAGAGGGAGGGAGAGAGAGCAAGGGAGAGGGAAGGAGAGAAAAGGATTAAGAGAGAGGGCAAGAGTGATGGAGATAGAGAGAGTGAAAGGGAAAGTGAGCAAGAGGGAGGGAGAAGTGAATGAGAGAGGGAGAGATAGAAAGATAAAAAGAGATAGGGAAAAGATGAGGTGGAGAGAGAAAGAGAGAGATGAAAGAGAGAGAAAGAGGGAGAGAGAAGGGGGATAGAGGGATAAAGGGATAGAGATAGGGGGAGAGGGAAGGGGAGAGAGGGATAGAAAGGGAGAGAGAGGGAAAAAAGAGAGATAAGGAAGAAGAGTAAGTTAGAGGGACGGAGGGACAAAGACAAAAGGAGAGAGAAAGGGGTGACGAAAGAGGGAGGGAAGGAGGGAGAGTGAGAGTGAGAGATAGAGAGTGCAAGAAGAAGGGAGATAGGGAGGGAGAGTGTGAGAGAGAGAGGGATAAAGAGAGAGAGATACAGAGTGCAAGAAGAAGGGAGATGAGGAGGGAGAGTGAAAGAGAGAGAGGGAGAAAGAGGGAGAGAGACAATGAGGGAGAGATAGAGAGAGATGAAGGTATATAAAGAGAGATAAAGAGAGAGGGAAGGGTGAGAGAAAGAGAGAGCAAGGGAGAGAGGGAGAGAGAAAGAGAGAGAGGGTAAGAGAGAGAAATAAGTGGGAGAGAATGATAGGGAAAGAGAAAGTGTTAGTGACAGGGGGGATAGAAGGGGAGAGAGGTACAGAGTTAGAGAGAGATAGGTAGAGAGAAAGGGAGAGAGAGAGAGGGAGAAAGGGGGAGAGAGGGAGGGAGAGGAAAAAAGAAAGAGAGGGAGGGGGAGAGGATGAGAGAGGGGGATAGAGAGCGAGGGATAGGGAGAGAGGGACGGAGAAAGAGAGAGTGGGTATGAGAGAAGGATTGAAAGAGCAAGGGAGAGGGAAGAGAGGAGGAGAGTGAGTGAGAGTGAAGGAAAGAGGGAGAGAGAGAGAAGTAAAAAGAGAGACGAAGGCAAGAAAAGAGAGGGAGAGGGAGAGGGAATGAGTAGGAGAGAGATGGATAAGGGGAGAGAGGGAGATAGAGAGATAAGGATATAAAGGGAAAGAGAGAAAGAGAGGGAGAGAAAGTAAGAGAGAAAGAGGAGAGAGAGGGAGGGAGAGAGGAGGGGGAATAGAGTAGGAGAGTTAGAGAGTGAGAGAGAGGGGGATGGAGGAGAAGGAAGGAGGTAGAGAGAGGAAGGAGAAAGGGAGACAAAGAAAAAGAGGGAGGGAGGGGGAGGGAGAGACAACATGGGAGAGGGAAGGAGAGAAAAAGATTCAAATAGAGGGAAGAGTGATGGAGATAGAGAGAGTGAGAGGGAAAGAGAGCAAGAGAGAGAAAAAGGGAGGGAGAGATAGAAAGATAGAGAGAGATAGGGAAAAGAGAAGGTGAAGAGAGAAAAAAAGATACAAGAGAGAGAAAATAGAGAGAAAGAGGCAGAGAGAAGGGGGATAGAGGGATAAGGGGACATAAATAGGGAGAGAAGGATGGGGAGAGAGGGATAGAAAAGGGGAGAGAGGGAAAAAGAGAGATAAGGAAGAAGAGTAAGTTAGAGGGAGAGAGGGACAAAGACAGAAGGAGAGAGAAAAGGATATAGAGAGAGAGAGGGAGGGAGGCAGAGTGAGAGGGAGAGATAGAGAGTGCAGGAAGAAGGGAGATAGAGAGGGAGAGTGAGAGAGAGAGAGGGAGAAAGAGAGAGAGATACAAAGTGCAAGAAGAAGGGAGATAAGGAGGGAGTGAAAGAGAGAGAGGGAGAAAGAGGGAGAGATAGAGAGGATGAGAGAGAGAAAAAGTAGGAGAGAGAGAGGGAGAGGGAGACATAGAGAGATATGAAGGTATATAAAGAGAGATAAAGAGAGAGGGAAGGGTGAGAGAAAGAGAGAGTAAGGGAGAGATGGAGAGAAAAAGAGAGAGAGGGTAAGAGAGAGAAATAAATGGGAGAGAATGATAGGGAAAGAGAAAATGCGAGGGACGAGGGGGATAGAAGGGGAGAGAGGTACAAAGTTAGAGAGAGATAGGTAGAGAGAAAGGGAGAGAGAGAGAGGGAGAAAGGAGGAGAGAGGGAGAGAGAGGAAAAAAGAGAGGGAGGGGGAGAGGATGAGAGAGGGGGATAGAGAGCAAGGGAGAGGAGAGAGGGATGGAGAAAGAGAGAGTGGGTATGAGAGAAGGATTGAAAGAGTAAGGGAGTGGGAAGAGAGGAGGAGAGTGAGTGAGAGTGAAGGAGAGAGAGAGAGAGGGAGAGAGAGAGAAGTAAAAAGAGAGACGAAGGCAAGAAAAGAGAGGGAGGGGGAGAGGGGAATGAGTAGGAGAGAGATGGATAAGTGGAGAGAGGGAGATAAAGAGATAGGGTTATAAAGGGAAAGAGAGAAAGAGAGGGAGAGAAAGTAAGAGAGAAAGAGGAGAGAGAGGGGGAGAGGAGGGGGAATAGAGAAGGAGAGTTAGAGAGTGAGATAGAGGGGGATGGAGAGAGAAGAAAGGAGGTAGAGAGAGGAAGGAGAAAGGGAGACAAAGAAAAAGAGGGAGAGAGAAGGGGGATAGAGGGATAAGGGGACATAGATAGGGGGAGAAGGACGGGGAGAGAGGGATAGAAAATGGGAGAGAGGGAAAAAGAGAGATAAGGAAGAAGAGTAAGTTAGGGTGAGAGAGGGACAAAGACAGAAGGAGAGAGAAAAGGATAAATAGAGAGAGAGGGGGAGGGAGGCAGAGTGAGAGGGAGACATAGAGTGTAAGAGGAAGGGAGATAGGGTGGAGAGGGAGATAAATATAGGGAGAAAGAGGGAGAGACAATGTAGGAGAGATAAAGAGGGTGAAAGAGAGAGAAAGAGGAGGAGAGAGAGAGAGAAGAAGAGAGGGAAAGGGAGAAGGAGAGCTAGTGTGAGGGAGAGAGAGGGAGAGGGAAAGCAAGTGTGATGGGAAGATAGAGGGAGAGAGTAAGAGAGAGAGAGAGAGATAGAGCAAGAAAGAGAGAAGGAGAGGGAGTAAGTGAGAGAGAAAGAGAGGGGAGGGAGAGATAGAGTAACAAAGAGAGAAGGAGAGGGAGTAAGTGAGAGAGAAAGAGAGGGAGAGGGAGAGGGAAAGGGAGAGGGAGGGAGAGATAAAGGTAGAGAGAGGGAGAGAACAAGATATAAAGGGAGGAGCGGAAAAGAGGAGGAGAAAGAGGGAGAAAGAGGGAGGGAAAGAGAGAGGGAGAGTGGGAGAGGGAGAGCGAGGGAGGGAGAGAAAAAGAAGGGTAGGAGAGAGAGAGTAATGGAGAGAGAGGGAGAGAAGAATAGGGAGAGAGAGATGAAGAGAGAGGGAGAGAGTTGGGGATAAAGTGAGGATGTGAGAGGGAGAGCGAGATAGCAAGAGAGAGGAGAGATGGAAAGGAGGAAAGAGAAATAGTAAGGGGAGAGAGAGTGATAAAGAGAAGGATAGAAAGGGAGAGAAGGAGAGAAATGGAGAGATAGAGAGGGAGAGAGGGAGAGAGAGAGGGAGAGAGGGGGAGAGAGAGAGGAGATTGTGAGAGAGATATGGAGAGAGGGAGAGAGTTAGAGAGAGATAGCGAGAGAGTATAAGAGAGAGGGAGAAATACGAGAGAGAAAGCGTTAGAAAGCAAGAAAGGTAGAATAGGAGAGAGAGAAAAAGGGTAAGGGAGAGAGGTAAAGAGGAAGAGAAAGGGAAAGAGAGAAAGTGAGAGGGAGAGAGAGAAAGAGAGATGAAGAGAGAGTTCGAGAGGGAGAGGGAGAGAGGGAGATATTGAGAAGGAGGAAGAGGGCGATGGAGAGGGAGGGAGGGACAAAGATGGAAATAGGGAGTAAGGTAGAGGGAAGGAAGGAGGGAGAGAGATAAAGAGTGTGTGTGTGTGAGGTAGAGGGAAGGAGGGAGGGATATGGAGAGAGGGAGATGGAGAAAGAGAGAAAGAAAAGAAGAGGTGGGGGTGAGAGCAAGTGGGAGAGGGAGAGAGAGAGAGGAAAATGGAGATGGACATAGAGAGATAAAGAGAAAGGGTAGGAGAGGGAGGGAGAGGAAGGAAGAGCAAGGATGGAGAGATAGAGGGGTATAGAGGGATGAGAGGGAGAGAGAGGGGGTAGAGGGAAAGAGAGAGGGATAGCGGGAGAGAGAGAGAGGGACCAAGAGGAAGGGAGAGAGAGGGAGGGAAAGTATGAGAGAGGGAGAGGGAGAGGGAGAGGGAGAGCAACCGTGAGGGTGAGAGAGGAAGAAGGAGAGGGAGAATGACTATAAAGGGAGAGAGAGAGGGAGAGAGAAGGAGAAAGAGTGAGTAAGAGATAAAGAGAGGGAGAGGAAGTGAGTGGGAGCGAAAGAGAGGGAGAGAGAGAGAGATAGAGGGAGAGAGAGGGAGAGATTGAGAGAGAAAAGGAGAGAGAAAAAAGGGAGAGAGAGAGAAAGAGGGAGGGAAGGAGGGAGAGGGGGAGAGAGAAAGAGGGAGGGATGGAGGGTGGGAAGAAGGTAGAGTGATAGAGAGAGGGGGAGAGAGGGAGAAGAAAAAAGAGATAGAGAGATGAAAAGAGAGCTAGAGAGGGAGGGGGAGAGAGAAGGAGAGAGGGAGAGAGAGAGGGCATGTGAGGCGACGAGAGAGCAAGAAATAGAATGACAGAGGGAAAGAAAGAGAGAAAGGGTGAAGGAGAGAGAGGTAAGGTGACAAAAAGTGAGAGAGAGGGAGAGAAATAGAGAGATAGAGAGAAGGAGAGAGAGGGAGAGGATAGAGGGAAATAGGGAAAGAGTGAGGGAGATGGAAAGAGATGAAAAAAGTGATAGAGATAGAGAGGGAGAGATAGGGGAAAGAGGAAGAAAGAGTGTGAGAGGGGGAGAGAGGGAGAGATTGAGAAGGAGAGAGAAAGAGATAGGGAGAGAGGATGGGAGGAAGGGAGATGGAGAGATAGAATGAAGTAAAGGGAAGGAGGGAGGGAGAAGGAGAGATGGATAGGAAGAAAGGGAAAGATAAAAGGTAAGAGAGAGAATAGGTGAGAGAGGGGAGAGAGAGGAAAAGGGAGATAGAGAAAGATGTAGAGAGAGAAAGGGAAAAGGTAGGAGAGGGAGGGAGAGAAAAAAGAGAGAAGGAAGGAGAGAGAGGGAGAGCGAGAGGGAGAGATAAAGAGAGAATGTGAAGAAAGAGAGAGGGATTAAGGGGGAGAGAGAGGGAGAGGGAGGCGGAGAGGGAAAGATAAAAGAGAGAAAGGGAGAGAAAGTAAAAGAGAGATGGAGGGAAAGAGATAGAGAAGAGAGAGGAAGAGAGGGAGAGATAGAGAAAAGAAAGAAGGGAGAGAAAAAGAAAGAAAGAAGGAAGGAGAGATGGGAAGAGCAAGGGAAGAGATAGAGAGAAAAAGCGGAGAAAAAGAAAGAGGGATTAAGGGGGAAAGAGGGGGAGAGATAAAGAGAAGGAAGGAGAGAGAGGGAGGAAGAGAAAAAGAAAGAGAGAAGAAAAAAGAGAAATGGAGAGCAAGGGGAGGGATAGAGAGAAGGTGGAGAGAGAGAGAGAGGGATTAAGAGGGAGAGAGGGGTAGAGGGATAGAGAGAACGTGCGAAAGGGAGAGAGAAAAGACAGAAAGGGAGAGAAAGTAGGAGAGAGATGGAGGGAAAGAGAGGAGGATAAAGAGGAAGAGAGGCAGAGATAGAGAGAGTAGGGAAAAAGAGGGTGAGAGGGAGAGAGGGAGAGAAAGAAGGGGGGAGAGAGAAGGGAGAGAGAGGAAGAGGTAGAGAAAGAAGGGAGAAAGAGAAAGAGAGAGATAGGGAAAGAGGAGGGGAGAGGGTGAGAGAGGGAGGGAAAGAGAGAGAGAGAGAGGGTTAGAGAGAGAGAGGGATAGAAAGAAGAGGAGAGAGAGAAGGGAGAGAGAGGAAGAGGGAGAGAAAAAAACGAGAAAGAGGAAGAGAGAGATAAGGAAAGGAGGGGAGAGGGTGTGAGAGAAGGAGGGAGTGGGAGAGAAAAGGGGGAGAGATATAGGGAGAGGGAGGGATATCCTCCCTCCCTCTCCCTACCACTCTTCCTCCCTCTACTTTTCCCTCTTTAACTCTCTCTTTCTCCCTCTCTCTCTTTCTCTCTTTATCACTCCCTCTCCCCTCCACTATCTTTTACTCTCTCTCCCTCCCTCTCTCTCACTCTCCATCTTTTTGCTCTCCCTTTCCCCTTTCCTTCCATCTTTCTCTCCATCTCTCACTATCTCCCTCTCCTCCTCTCCCTCTCTTCCTCTCTCTCACTTTCCTCTCTCTCCCTCTCTTCGTCTCCCTATCCCTCTAACGTTCTCACTCACGTTTCCTCTCTCTCCCTCTCTCCCTTTCTAATACCTCTCTCTCCCCCTCTCTTCCTTTCCCAATCTTCATTTCTCCCTCTCTCCCTTCCTCCTTCTCTCTCCTTATCTTTTTCCCTCCCTCTCTCTTATTTCGTCCCTCTCTCATATCTCTCTCCTTTCTCTCTCTTCCTCTCTGTACCCCTTTGTCTCTCTTTATCCCTCTCTACCACTTTCTCCCTCTCACTCTCCCTCTATTAAGGAGATCGATAGAGAGAGAGGGAGGGGGAGGGAGAGAAAGAGAGAAATAGGTAGAGAGAGAGGGAGTGGGAGATAGGGCAAGGAGGAAGAGAGGGAGTCGGATTAAGACTAAGAGATAGATGGAGTGAGAGAGGGAGGAGGGAGAGAGGGAAATGGAAAAAGAGAGATGAAAAGAGTAAGAGAAGAAGGGAGAGGGAAAGAGTAACACTCGTGGGGAAGAGGGAAGTAGAGGAAGGAAGGGAGTGAGGGAGAGAAAGGGAGAGTGGGAGAAAAGGAAGGAGAGAAAGAGAGAGGGGAGAGAGCAGGGAGAAGGAGAGAGAGGGAGAGGAAAGGAGAGATAAAGAGAAGTTTGGAGAGAAAGGGAGAAGGGAGAGTGGGGGAAGGAAAGGGAGAGAGTTAAAGAGAATGATGGAGAGAGGGAGAGGGAGAAAAGGAGAGGGTTAGAGAGAGATAAAAGGGAGATAGGATGAGAGGGAGGGAAAAAGGAAGGGGGAGAGAGATGTAGAGAGGGAGAGAAAGATAGAGGGAGAAAGAGGGAGGGAGAGATTATGATAGAGGGAGAGGGAAAAAGAGATTGGGAGAGGTTTGGAGAGAGAAGTAGAAGGGAGTGAGGGAGAGGGAGAGGAAGGGAGAGAGTAAGAAGTGAGAGAGAGAGAGGGGGAGAAAAAGAGATAGAGAGGGAGAGAAAGAAAAAATGAGAGAAGGAGAGGGAGAGAGAGGGATAGAGGAGGGAGGGTGAGGGAGAGACAAAGGGAAAGTTAGAGAGTTAGAGAGAGATGGAGTGGAAGAGAGGAGGAGAGAGACTAGGAGCTAGAGAAAGAGAGAGAGAGTGAGAGAGAGATAGAGAGTGCAAGAGAAAAAGTGAGAGGTAGAGGGAGAAAGATAGAGGGAGAAAAGGAGTGAGGTAGAGGAGGGTGAAAGAGAGGAAGGGGTAGAGGGTGAGAGAGGGATAGGGAGAGTGACAGAGAGGGAAGGAGAGGTTTGGAGAGAGAGGGAGAAGGGAGTGAGTGAGTGGGAGGGAGTGGGAGAGAGCATGAAGGACATAGTGTAGAGAAAGAGAGAAAGAAGGGGAAAGAGGGAGAGAAAGAGAAGGAAAGGGAGATAGAGATGAATGGAGAGAGGGAGAAGGAGTGAAAGAGGGAGGGAGATAGAGGGTAAGAGTGAAAGAGAGGAGGATAGAGAGGGTGAGAGAGGCAGAGGTTAAGAGTGAAAGAGAGTGAGAGAGGGGGATAGGGGAGAGAGAGGGGGAAGAGAGGGAGAAAGGGAGAGAGAAGCAGAGATAGAGGGACGGGGGACGGAGAGTGAAAAAGAGTGGGAGGGAGAGAGAGTGAGAAGCAAGAGAAGGGAGAGAGAAAGAGAGAGATAAGAAAGGAGTGAGAGAAAGAGGAAGATAGGGAGAGAATGAGAGAGGGGAGAGAGGGGAAGAGGGATAGATGTTGAGAAAGGGAAGTGAAAGAGAGGGGTGAGAAAGAGTGGGAGAGGGAAAGAGCGAGAGTTAGACTGGGAGGGAGTGAGGAGACTAAGAGAGAGACAAAAAGAGATAGAGAGGGAGAAAGGGAAAGTGATAAAGAGAGGGAGAATGAGAGAGAAAGGGGGAGAGAAAGAGAGGGAAAGAGGGAGAGAGGGATAGGGGAGAGAGAAAGAGGGAACGAAAGAGAGGAAAGAGAGGAGGAGAGGGAGGAGAAAGGGAGAGAAAGAGAGAGGGGAGGGGAATAAAGGGAGGGAGTGAGAGAGAAAGGATGAAGGGAGAGAGAGAGAGCTAGAGACGAAGGGGAGAGAGTGTGATAGATAGGGAGTGAGGGAGGGAGAAAGAGGGAGAGAGAAAGAAGGATAAAGAGAGAGGGAGCAAAAGAGAAAGTGAGGGAGAGAGGGACTAAAAAAGTAGGAAGGGAGAGAAAGGGAGAAAAAGAGGGAGAGAGGGAGCTAGAGGGAGAGAAAGAGAGAGGGAAAAAAGGAAAGAAAGGGGAAGAGAAAGGTAAAGAGAGGGAGAGAGGGAGAGAGAAGGGGAGAGAAAGAGTGAGAGAGGGAGAGAAGGGGAGAGTGAGATAGGGGATGGAGGGAGAGTTAAAGAGAGGGAGGGAGAAGGAGAAAGGGAGAATGAGAGAGCCTTTGAGAGAGAGGAAGGGAGATAAGCGGACCAAGAGAGAGAGAGAGATAGAAAGAGAATGAAAGGGTAAGAGAGGGACAAAGGGGGACAAAGGGAGAGA
Organism: Dovyalis caffra; assembly: GCA_963924115.1. Lineage (NCBI taxonomy): Eukaryota > Viridiplantae > Streptophyta > Magnoliopsida > Malpighiales > Salicaceae > Dovyalis > Dovyalis caffra. The sequence continues at coordinate 965 of CAWUPB010000718.1, read as the reverse complement.
CGAACAAGTGAGCGAGAAAGGAAGGGAGATAGGGGAGAATGAGAGAGATGGAGAGGTAGAAGGAGAATCAAAGAGAGGGAGAGGGAGGGAAAGATAGGGAGAGAAAGGGAGAGAGAGAAAGGGAGATAGAGAGGGAAGGAGAGAAAGGGGGATAGAGAAGGAGAGAGGAAGGGAGGAAGAGAGAGTGGGAAAGAGAAAGAGAGGGGGAAGAGGGGGATAAAGTGTGAGGGAAAGAGATGAAGAGAGAGGGAAGGGGAGTAGGAGAGAGATGGAGGGAAAAAGTGAGAGAGGGAGAGATGGGGAGAGGGAAGGAGAGGGAAAGAGAGAAGAGGTAAGGAAAAGAGCTAAAGAGAGCGAGAGTGAAAGACAAAGAAGAGAGAGAGAGAAAGAGGGAGAGAGGGAGAGTGAGAGAGAGAGAGAAAAAGAGTGAGAAGGGGGTAGTAGAGTTAGAAAGAGGGAGAGAAAGGGAGAGAGATGGAGGGAGAGGGAGAGAGAGGGGAGGGAGAGGGATGGGAAGGGAGATAAAGGGAGAGGGTGAGGGGGAGAGAGAGGGAGAGATAGATATGGAGAGCAAGGGAGCGGGGAGGAGGTGAGGGAGAGAAAGGGAGAGAACAAGAGACAAAGGGAGAGGTAGAGCGAGAGAGGGAGAATGGGAAGAGGAGAGAGGGGGAGGAGAGAGAGAAAGAGAGAGAGAGGATGAGAGGAAGGAAGGAAGAGGGAGTAGAGGAGAGAGAGATGGTGAGAGAGGGAGCGAGATAGAAAAGGAGAAAGAGGGAGAGTAGGGGAGAGAGAGTGGGGAAGATGGGAGATAGGGAGGCGGGATGAGTGAAAGAGATAGAGCAACGAGAGAAAGAGTGAGAGAGAGAGGGAAAGAGGGATTTAAAGAGCATGAGAGAGAAAGAGAGATAACAAGATAGGGAGGGAGTGAGGGATAGTGATTGAGAGAGGGAGGGAGTGAGGGATAG
>CAWUPB010000717.1:0-25857 GCA_963924115.1 Dovyalis caffra | reverse complement strand
CTCCCTCCTCTCCCTCTCCCTCTCCCTCTCTCCATCTCCTCATCTCTCCCCTCTCTTGCTCTCCCACTCTCTCCTCCTCTCTCCCTCTCTCTCCCTCTCTGCCTCCCTCTCTCCTTCTCCCTCAATCTCTTCCCCTCTCTTTTCCTCGCCTCGATCTCCCTCTCTCTAAGTCTCACTCTCCCTTGCTATCTCTCCCAATCTCCACTCTCCCTCTCCCTCTCTCCCCATTGTCCCTCATTCTCCCTCCCTTTTTCCCTTTCTCTCCCATTCTTCCTCTCTCCCTCTCTCTCTCTCTCTCACTCACTCTCCCTCTCTACCTCTCCCTTCCTTCTCGCTCCCTCACTCTCTCCCTTTCCTTCTCACTCTTTTTCCCTCTCACTCTCTTTCCCTCTTCCTCACTACCTCTCTCTCTCCCTCCCTACCTACCTCTCTCTCTCCCTCTCTCCTCCCTACCCTATCACTCTCTTCCTCTCTCTTTCTCTAACTCTCTCTCCCTCACTCACTCTCACTCTCTCTCTCCTTTTCTCCCTCTCTCTCCCAGCTTTGCCTCACTTCTTCCTCTATTTCTCTCTCCCTCTCCCTTTCTCTATCTCTCTCATCCTCTCCCCCTTTCCCTCTCTCCCTACCCTTTCTCTCTATACCACTCATTCCTCTATCCCTCTTTTTCTTTCCCTAGCTCCCTCTACCTCTCTCTCTCTCCCTCTCTCTACCTCTCTCTCTTTCCCTCTCTCTACCTCTCACTCACTCTCCCCTTCCTTCTCTATTTCTCCCTTTATCTATCTCTCATCATGTAGTTCTCTCCCTATACCTTTTCTCGCTCCCCTTTCTCTCATTATCTCTCTCCCTCTTTCTCTCTCACTCACTCTCTTCCTCTCTCCCTAGTTCTTTATCCCTTTTCTAATCTCCCTCTCTCACTCTCTCTCGCTTTCTCACTCCTCCTCTAGCCCTATCCCTATACCTCTCCCTCTCTCGTCTCTCTCCCTCTCCTTCACTCCCTATCTCTTTCTCTCACTCTCTCTCCCTCATTTCCCTCTCCCTTTCTCTCTCTAACTCTCTCTCCCTCTCTATCACTCCCTCTACCTCTCTCTATCTCTCCCTCTCTCTCCTTCTTGCTCTCACTCCCTCCCTTACTCTTTCTATCTCTCATTTTCTCCCCCTCTCCCTCTCCCATTCTCACTTCTTCTATCTCTCCCTCACTCTCCCTCTCCCTCTTTCTCTCTCTCCTCCTCTCTTACCCTATCTCTTTCACTCTGTCCCTCTCTCTATTGCTCTCCCTTATCTCTTTCTTTCTCTCTCCCTCCTTCTCTCTCCCTCTATATATTCCTCCCTCTCTTTATCCTTCCCTCTAGCTCTTTGTCTCCCTCTCTCTCCCTCTATATATTCCTCCCTCTCTTTATCCTTCCCTCTAGCGCTTTGTCTCCCTCTCTCTCCCAATCACTCCCTCTCGCTCCCTCTATATATTCCTCCCTCTCTTTATCCTTCCCTCTAGCTCTTTGTCTCCCTCTCTCTCCCTATCTTTCCCCTCTCTCTTTCCCTCTCTCTCTCCCTTGAACTCTCTCTCCCTCCTTCCCTTGTACTCCTCCTTCTCTCTCCCTCTTCCTCTATTCTCCGACACTCCCTCTAACTCTCTCTCTCTCCCACTATCTCCTCCTCCCTATCTCTCACTTTATCTCTCTTTTCCTCTCCCATCTCTCACTCTATCTCTCTTTCCCTCCCCTTTCCCACTTTTTGCCTCTCTCCCTCTCCCTCTCTCCCACTATCTCCTCCTCCCTATCTCTCACTTTATCTCTCTTTTCCTCTCCCATCTCTCACTCTATCTCTCTTTCCCTCCCCTTTCCCACTTTTTGCCTCTCTCCCTCTCCCTCTCTCTATCTATCTCACTCTTGCTCTCTCTATCCCCCTACTCTCTAACTCTCTCCTTCTATTTCCTCTCTCTCTCCCCCTCCCTTTAGCTTTTTCTCTCCCCCTCACTCTTTCTCTATATCTCCCCTTCTCTCTCGCTCTTTCTCTATCTCTATCTCTCTCTTCGTCCCTTCCTCCCTCTCCCTCCCTTCCTTCCTCTCCCTCTCCTTTTCTCTTTCTATCCCACTCTCTCTCGCTCACACTCTCTCATTCTTACTCTTTTCTCTTCCTTTCCCTCTCCCTCCCCTCTTCCTCTCCTTTTCTCCCTCACTCTAGTCGTGTCACTCTTTATCTCTTCGTCTCTCCATCTCTTTCTCTCTCTCACACTCTCTTTCTTCGTCTCCCTTTTGTCTCTCACTCTTTTACTTCCCTCTCCCTCTCTCCTCCCTTGCTTACTTTTGCTCTCTCTCCCCACTCTATCCCTCCCTCCCTCCCTCTCCCTCTCCCTCTCCCTCTCTCTCCCTTTTTTCTCTCTCTCTTTTGCTCTTGATCTTTCTCTCCATCTCACTCTCCTTATCTCTCCCCCTCTCCCTCTCTCTCCTTCTCCCTCTCACTCCCCCTTTTTATCCCTATCTCCCTCTTTATCCCTCTCCCTTCCTCCCTTTCTCCGTTTACCTCCCTCTTCTCTTTCTCTTTCCCTCTCTCTCCCTCTTCCATTATCTCTCTCTCCCTCTCCTCGATTTTCCCTATCTCCCACTCTCTCTCTCCCTCTCCCTTTCTCTCTCCCTCTTTCTCCCTCTTCCTCTCTCTCCCTTCCTCTCTCTTCCTCTTCATCCCTTCCTTTTCCCTCTTTCTCCTACTCTCTCTCCCTCTCCCTCTCTCTTTCCCTCTCCCTTTCTTTCTCTCCCCTAGTTCCTCTCTCTCACTCTCTCACTCTCTCTCTCCATCTCTTATGTTTCCCCTCTTTCACACTCTCTCTCCCTCTCCCTCACTCTCTCTATCCTTCCCTATATCCCTTTCTCTCTCCCACTCAACCTCTCCCTCTCCCTCTCTCCCTCTCTCACCTTCATCCTCTCCCTCTTCCCTTCCCTTCCTCTTTCCCTCTCTCTCGATCCCTTTCTCACCCTCTCTCTCATCCTTTCTCTCTCCCTTTTCTCTCCCTCTTTATATCCTTTCCTCTCCTTATCCCTCCCACTAGCTCTTTGCCTCCCACTCTGCCTCTCTCTCTCTCTCTTTCTCTAACTCTATCTCTATCTCTCTCTATCTCACTCTCTCTCCCTCTCCCTCCTTTACCCTCCCCCGCCCTCCCTCCTTCTCCCCTCCCTCTCTCTTTCTCTTACTCTCTCTCACCCTCTATCTATTTTGCTCTCTGTCTCTCTCCCTCCACCTCATTCTCTCACACTCCCTTTAGCTCTGTCTCCCCCTCTCTTCCCTTCCTTGTCTCTCTTTCTTCCCCCTCTTTCATTCCATCTCTCTCCCTCTCCTTTTCCTTTTATACCTATCTCTCTCTCCCTCTTGCTCTCCCTCCCACTATCTTGTTATCCTTGCCCCTCTCTCGTCTTTCTCCTTTTCTCTCCTCTCTCGCATCTCTTACTCTCCCTCTCTCTCCCCCTATCTATCCTTCCCTCCCTCTTCCTCATCCTCTCTCATTGTCTCCCTCTCTCTCCCTCTTCCTCTCTTGCTCTTTCTTTTTATCTCAATCTCCTTCTCTCTCTTCATCTCTCCCTCTCTCTTATTCTCCCTTTCTCTTTCCATCTCTCCCTCTCTCGGTCTCCCTCCCTCCCTCTCTCCCTCTCTCAATCTCTCTCCCTCCCTCTATCTCCCTCTCTCCCTCTATCTTTCTCTCCCTCTCGCCTCTATATCTCTCTCCCTCTTTCTCTATCCTTCTTTCTCTATCCCTCTCCCACTCCTTCCCTCTCTCATCTCTCCCTCTCCCTCTCTTTTTTGCTCCTTCTCCCAATCTTCCTCTCCTCCCTCTCACTCTCCTATGCCTTCTCTCTCTCTCCTTCTCTCTCGCCCTTCCTTTCTTTCTCTCTCTACCTCACTATTTCTATCTCTTTCCCCGTCATACTCCCTCTCTCCCTCTCTTCCCTTCAATCTCTCTCTAACTCTTTCAATTTTTCCTCTCTATCTCCCTCTCTCCCCCTCTGTTCCTCTCTACCTTTCTCCTCCCTACCCATTGTTTCCCTCCCTCCCTCTCTACCTCTCCCTTAATTTCTCTCTCTCCTACTCCTTTTCTCTATCTATCTCACCCTCTTTCCCTCTCCCTCTTTCTCCTTCCCTCTATCCATCTCTCTCCCTCCCTTTACCTCTCTCCACCTCTCTCTACCTACTCCCTCTCCCTTTCTCCCCTTATTTCTATCTCTGTCCCTTTCCCCCACTCAAACTCTCTCTAACTCTCTCCTTCCCTTACTCTCTCCCCTCTCTCAATCCCCCTCCCTCCCTCTCTTTTCCCCCTCTTTATCTTCATCTCTCTCTCTCACTCTCTCTTACCTCTTCTTTCTCACACACACTCTCTCCTTTTCTCAATCCCCCTCCCTCTCTCTTTTCGCTCTTTACCTTCCTCTCTCTCACTCTTTCTTACGCCCTCTCCCTACCTCCCTCTCTATCCCTCTCCCTATCTCGCTCTCTCATTATACCTCTCTCACTCTCTCACTATACCTCTCTCACTCTCTCTTGCCCTCTCTCCCTTTCTCTCCCCGCCCTATCTCCCTCTCACATTTTACCTCTCTCACCGTACCTCTCTCACTCTCTTTTTATCCCTCTACCTCTCCCTTTTGTCTTTCCTTCTCTCTTGATCTTTCACTCTCTCCCTCACAAACACTCTCTCCCCTTCTTTCACTCTCTCTTCATCTCTCCCTCCTTCTCCCTCTCTTCCTCTCCCCCTCATTCTCCCTCTCTTTCTCTCTCTCCCTCTCTCTTTCTCTCTCTCCTTATCTCTCTTCCTCCTCCCTCTCTATTCCTCTCTCCCTCTCTTTCTCTCTCTCTCTCTTTCTCTCTCTCCTTATCTCTCTTCCTTCTCCCTATCTTTCTCTCTCTCTCTCTCTCCCACCCTCCTTCCCTCTCTCCCTCTCTATCTCTCACTCTCTCTCCCTCTCTTCCCATCCCCTCTCTCTCCCTCTCCTTCTCTCCTCCCCCAACCTCACTCTCTCCCCCTCCCTCACCTTTCTTCTTCTCCCTCTCCCTTCATTCCTCTCAATCTACCTCTCTCCCTCCTTCTATCCCTCTCTCTCTCCCTCCATCTCTTTTCTTATCCTTTCCCTCTCTCTATCTCTTCCTTCCTCCCTATCTCCCTCTATCTCTCTCTCATCCTTTCTCCACCTTTATCTCTCTCTCCCTCTCTTTCTTTCTCTATTTCTTTATCTCTCTCTAACACTCTCTATTTCTCTCCCTCTCTCGCTTTTTCTCTCTCCCTCTCTATCCCTCACACTCTCTCCCTCTATCTTATATTTTCCCTCTCTCACTCTCCCTCTCTCACGCTCTTACTCTCCCTCTCTCCCTCTTTCTCTTCCTCTCTCCCCTCTCCCTCTCCCTCTCCCTCTCCCCTCTCTTTCTCCTTCTCTCACTTTCCCTCTCTCCTTTCCGTCTCACCCTCTCTCTTTCTTTATCTAAATCTCTCTCCCTTTCTCTCTCTCTTTTTATATCCCTCCCTTTAGCTCTCTCTCTCCCACTCTCTCTTCCTCTCCCTTTTTCTTCTCTCTTGCTCTCTCTTGTTCTCTCTCCCCCTCTTTCCCTTTCCCTATCTCCCTCTCTCACTTTTTTTCCCCATCTCTCACTCCTCTTTATCCCGCTCTATGCCTCGCCTTCTCTCCCTTTCTCTCTTTTTCTCTCTCTCGCCCTCTCTCCCATTCATACTCCCTCATTTTTTATCTCTCACTTTATCTCTTCCCTCTTCCTCTCTCCCTCTCTCACCTGTCTCTTTCTCGCTCTCCCTCTCTCCCTCTCTCACTCCTTTGTCCCTCGCTCTCTCTCCCCTCTCTCCCCTTATCTCCCTTTTCTAACTCTCTCACTCTATCTATCCCTTTTTCTCTCTCTCCCCTATCTCTCCCTCTCCCTCATGGTCTCTCGATGCTTCACTCTCCATCTTTGCCTTTCGCTCCCTATCCCTCTCTCCCCTCTCTATCTCTTTCTTTCCCTCTCCTTCTCTTTCCCTATCTCTCCTTCTTACCTGTCTCCCTTTCTTGATTTCCTCCCCTCTCTCACTCCCTCTCCTCTCTCTTCCCCTTTTCTCCCTTTAACTCTCCCTCCCTCCCCTCCCCTCTTTATCTCCCACTCTCTCTCTCCCACTTTTTGTCTTTCTCCCTCTCTATCTCTTTCTCTCCCTCTCCCTCTCCACCTCTCTCTTCCTCACTCTCTCCCTCTTTTCCCCTCTCTCCCCACTACCTCCCTCCCTCTCTCTCTCGAAATCTCTCATTCTCCTACTCTCTCCCTCTCCCTCACTCTCCCTCTATCCCCTTCCCTCTCTCCCTCTCTCTTGCTCCCTCTAGTTCTTGCTCCCTCTTCTCTCTCCCCATCTCTCTCTCTCCCCCTCTACCTATGCCTCCCCCTCTTTTTGAATCTCTCCTTCTCTTTTTCTTCATCTCCCTCTCTCATTTCTCTTTTTCCCTATTTCTCTCCCTCCCTCTTTCTCTCCTTCTTATCCTCTCTATCCCTCTCTCCCTCTCCCTCTCATCCTCTCTCTTCCTCTCTCTTCACCTCTCTCTTTCTCTCCCTCTTCACTCTCTCTTCCTCCCTCTCCCTCTCCTTTACCCTTTCTATCTCCCTCTCTACCTATCACTCCCACTCTCTCTCCCACTATCTCCCTCTCTCTTAGTCTCTCATTCCTTCTCTCTCCTCCCTCTCTCTCCCCCTCTCCCATTCACCCTCATCGTCCTCGCTATCTCCCTCTCCCTCTCTCCCTCTCTCCAACTACCTTTAGCTCTTACACCCCTTCTCTTTCACTCTTTTTCACTACCTCTAGCTCTTGCACCTCTTGTCCTCCCCCTCTCTCTAACCATCTCTCCATCTCTTTCTTCATCTCCCTATCCCTTTCCCTCTTTCCTCTATCCTTCTCTCCCACTCTTTCTCACCTTTTCCTCCCTCTAGCTCTCTTTCTCCCTTTCCCCCTATCTCTCCCCCTCCCGTTCTAGCTCTCCCTCTCTTCTTATGTCTCGTTCCTCTCATTTTCTCTCTTTTTATCTCTATTTATCCGCTCTCTCTCTCTTACTCTAAATTCTTTAAGTTCTCCTTCTCTCCCTCCCTCCCCCTCTCCCTCTCTTTCTCTCGCTCTCTCCTTCCCTCTCCACTTTTTTCTATCCTTCCATTTAGCCCTCTCTCCCTCTCTTTCTCTCTCCTCTACCCTTTTGTCTCTCCCTCTCTACCTCACTCCCTCTCTCTTTCTCCCTCTCTTCTCCATCCCTCCCTCCCTCTCCCTCTTCCTTTATCTCCTTCTCTTTCTCTTTGTCTCTCTTTTCTTTCCCCCTCTATCACTCTCTCCTATCTCTCCTTCCCCCTCTCTCCCCCTCGCCCTATCTCTCCCTCTCTCTCACTCCCTCTTTCTCTCTCTCTCTACTTGCTCTCGTTATCTCTCCGGCTTTTAAACTCCCTTCTCCCTTTCTCCCCCTCTATCTCTCTCTAACTCTTTGGCTCCTCCCTCTATCTCTCCCCCTCTCTCCTTTTCTCCTTCTCTCTACCATTCTTCTCCCTACCTCTTTTTTATCCCTCCCTCTCTCTTTCTCTCTCTCTCACTCTCTCCTTCTATCTCTCTCCTTCTCCCTCTCCCTCCCTCTCTCTTTCTCTCTCTCCTCATCTCTCTCCATCTCCTTGTTTCCTTATCTCTCCTTCAATCTCTCTCTCCCTCTCCCTCTCCCTTCATTTCTCTCTTTCTCCTTTCCCTCAATTTCTCTCTCTCTTACTCTATTTTTTAATCTTTCTCACCCTCTCATCCTCTCCTTCTCTCTCTTACCCTTTGTCTCTCTCTTTCTCCCTTTGCCTCTATCCACCTCTCTCTCTCCCTCTCTCTGTCTCTCTTTCCCTCTCTATCTCTCTCCCTCCTCTTTGTCTCCCTCTATCTCTCTCTCCCTCTCCCCTTACCTATCTCTCTCTCTCTCCTTCTCTCATTATACCTCTCCACTCTCTCCCTCTTTATTCCTCTCCTTCTTCCTCTTTATCTCTCCTTCTCTCTCTCACTCTCTCGCTCTCTCCCTCATTAACTCTCTCTCCCCCTTCTCTCACTTTCTCCATATCTCCCTCCCTCTCCTTCTCCCTTTCTCCCTCTCTCTCTCTTTTCTTATCTCTCTACCTCTCTCTTCCCTTAATTCCTATGTCTCCTCCTCTCGTCTCACTATCTCTCTCCCTCTCTCCCTCTCTTTAATCTCCCTCACCCTCTTTCACCCTTTCTCTTTCTCTCTCCCTCCCTCTCTCTCACTCTTTTTATCTCTCATTCTCTCTCCCTCTCTCCCTATCCTCCTCTCTCTCCTCCCTCTCTCTCTCATGCTCTCTCCCTTCTCCTCTTTCCCTCTTTCTCTCCCTCTTAACTACCTCTCCCTCTCTCTTTCTTTATCCATCACTCTCCTTCCCCTCTATCTTCCTTCTCCTCCCTTTCTCTTCCTCCCTCCCTCTATCTCTCTCTCATCCTTTCTTCCTCTTTATTTCTCACCCTCTCTATCCCCCTCCTCTCTCCCTCTCCCTCCCTCTCTTTATCTCTCATTCTCTCTCCCTCTCTCCTTATCCTCCTCTCTCTCCCTCCCTCTGTCTTTATTTTTGCCTACCTCTCCCTCTCTTCCTCTATCCATTCCTCTCCACCTCTCCTCTCTCTTTCTTCTCCTCCCTTTCTCTTCCTCCCTCCCTCTATCTCTTTCTTATCCTTTCTCCCTCTATTTCTCTTCCTCTCTCTCCCCTCTCTCCTTCTCATTTTCTTTATCTCTCTCTTATACTCTCTATTTCTCTCCCCATTTCCCTTTCCCTCTCTCTCCCTCTCTATCCCTCTCACTCTTTCCCTCTCTCTCTCCTACTCTCCCTCTTTCTCTCTCTCACTCTCCCTCTCTCCCACTTTCTCTCCCTCTTTTGATCCCCCTCTCTCCCTCTCCTTCTCCCTCTCCCTCTTTTCTCTCTCTCTCCCTCTCTCACTCTCCCTTTCCTTCCTTCTCCCCCCCTCCCGCCTCTAAATTTCTCTTTCTTTCTCTCCCCCTCACTCTCCCCTTCTCTCTATATCCCTCCCTCTATCTCTCTCTCCCTTTCTCTCTCCTCCTCTTCCTCTTTTTTCTCTATCCCTCTCTCTCACTCTCTCCCTCTTCCTCTGTCCCTCTCTCACTCTCCCTTTCTCCCTTTCTCACTCTCTCACCCTTTCTCTCCCATACTTTATCCCTCTTCCTCTCTCTCCCTCTCTCTCTCCCTTTCTCTACCTCTATCTCCCTTTATTCCTCTCACACTTGCTCCTCTCTCTATCTCTCACGTTATCTCTTCCCCTCTTTCTTTCTCTCCCTCCCTCCCTTTCCCTCTCTCCCTCTCGTCACTATCCCCTTCTTCCTCTCTCACTTTCTCTAACCCTCGATCTCCCCTCTCCTTTACTACTTCTCCCTCTCTCTATCTCTCTCCTCTTCTCTCACTTTCACTTTTCATCTCTCACTCTCTCACTATCAGTCCTTCTCTCTCCTTCTCCCTCTCACTTTCCCTCCCTCCCTCTCTCTTTCCCTCCTCGCTCCCTCTCTTATTCTCTCCCTCTCCCACATTCTCCAACCTCTCTCTCCCCTTATCCCTCTCTTTCTTCCTCTATCTCCCTTCATTTGGCTTTCTTTCTCCCTCTCTCTCACTCCCACTTCCTCTCTCTCAAACACTCTTTCTCCCTCTCTTTTCCCCCTCCCTCGCTCTTTCTCCCCTTCCCTTCCTCTCTCTCCCTCTCTCCCCTTATCTCTTCCTCTTTATCCCTCTTCCACTCTTCCTTCTTCTCTCTCCCTTCTCTCCCTCTCTCTTTCTCCCTCTACATACCTCCCACCTTCAACTCTCTCTTCCTCTCTCTTTCCTTCACAATTGCTCTCTACATCTCTCTCCCTCTATCTCTCTCTCCATATCCCTCTCACTCCCTCTTTCCACCTCTCTTAGCTCTCTCCCTCTCTTTCACTCTATCACCCTTTCTCACTCTTTCTCTTCCTTTCCCTCCCTCTCTCTTACTACCTCCCTCCCTCTCCCTCTCTCCCCCTCTCTCCCTCTCTCTCTTTTCCCTCTCTCCATCCCTCTAATCTCTCTCCTCCTCTCCCATTATATCCTTCTCTCCCTCCCCTTCACTCTCTCCTTCCTTCCATACTCTTTCCCTCTCTCTCTCTTTCCCTCTCTCCATCCCTCTAATCTCTCTCCTCCTCTCCCATTATATCCTTCTCTCCCTCCCCTTCACTCTCTCCTTCCTTCCATACTCTTTCCCTCTCTCACACTCCCATTCTCTTTCTCCCCCTCTCCCTCTCTCCCTCCCTCCCTCTCTCCATTCCTCTCCCTCTCTCTCCTTCCCCTCTTCTTCCTCTCCATCTTTCCTTCTCTATCACTCTCCCCCTTCTCTCACCCCTAGTATCCCTCTTTCTGCCTCTCTTTCTATCACTTTCCTAATCTAGCCCTCTCTCCCCCTCTTTTCATCTCTATCTCCGCCTCTCTCCCTCTCCATCTTACCCTCTCTCTCTCAATCTCTCTATCTCTCTATCTCCCTCTCCCTCCCTCCCTTTCCCTCCCTCCCTCTCCTTCCCTCTCTCACTCTTGCTCCCTCTTTTACTCCCTCTCTCCCCTTCTCTCACTCTCTCCTTCTCTTCCTCATAAATTTTTCCACCCCTTCCCTCTCTCCCTCTCTCTCACCCTCTCTCTCCCCATCGCTCTCTCCTTCCCTCTTATCCTCTCCCTTCCTTCCAATCTGTATCTCCCTCTTCCTTCATTCCCTCTCTCCCTTTTTTCTCCATTTCTCTCTCTCCCTATCTCTCCCTCTCACTCTCCTTATCTCTCTTTGACTCCTTTTCTCTCTCCCTCTCCCTCTCCTTTCTCTCTCTTACTCTATCACCCATACTCTCCCTTTCCCTCTCCCACTCCCTCTCTCTTTCCCTCTCCCTTCCTCTATGCTCTCCCTCTCCTTCTCTCCCTCTCTCTCTCCCTTCCCTTCTTCTCTCTCCCTCTCTTACCCTTCTCCCTTTCTATTGCTCATTCCCTCTCTTGATTTCTCTCCCTCTCTTTCTCACTCATTTTCTATCTATTCCATTCTCTCTATCCATCCTTCTCTCTCCCTTACCCTCTTTTTCTCTCTATCCCTATCTTTTCCTCTTTCTATCTCTCATTTCCTCTTTCCTTCTCTCTCCCTCTAAATCACTCTCCCTCTCTCTCCTTTCCCTTTAATACACTCTCTCCCTCTCCTCTCTCTCTCATTCCTTCTCTCTTTTTCCCCTCTTCCCTCCCTCTCATTCTCTCTCGCTCTTCTCATCTCTCTCTTCCTTCATTCCCTCTCACTCCTTCTCCCACTCTCGCCTTCTCCCCTCGTTTATCTCTATATCTCTTCCTCTTTTCCTCTCTCTCCCTTTCCTTCTCGGTCCAACTTCTCTCTCTTTCACTCACTCTCTCCTTTTCTCTCTCCACTATGTCTTCTCTTTTCTCTCTCTCCCTCTTCCTCTCCCTTTTGCCCTCTCTTTCTGTCTCTTTCTCTCTCACTCCTACTCCCTTACCCTCTCTCACACTCTTCCCTTTCTCTCTCCCCCTCTCACTCCCTCTCTCCCCCTTCCTATCTCTCCCCCTCTCTCTCTCACTATCTTTCCCACCCTCTTTCTCCCTCTCGTCATTCTCTCCCCTATCTCTCTCTTCCTCTATCCCTCCCTTTCTCCCTCTCTTTACTCCCTCTCTATCCCCCTATCTTTGTCTCCTTCCTTCTCTATCCTTCTTAATTTCCCCTCTCTCTCTCCCCTACTTGTTCTTTCTCCCCTCCCTCTCTCTCCCTTTCTCCCTCCCTCTCACCTCTCTCCCATCCTCTCCCTCTCCCGATCTCTCTTCTCCTTTATTCCTACTCTCCTTCTCTCTCCCTCTCCCCCTCTTTTTTACCTCTCACTCTCTCTTTCTTCCTCTCTCCTACTCTCTTATTCCCTTTCTCTTCTCATTCCTCTCCCTTTCTCCCTTTCCCTCTCTCCCTCTTCCTCTCTCTTTCTCTTCCTCCCCCTTTCCATTGTCACTCTCCCTCTCCGTCTTTCTCCTCTTTCTTCCTCTATCTCCCTTCCTTTGGCTTTCTTTCTCCCTCTCACTCACTCCCACTTCCTCTCTCTCAAACACTCTTTCTCCCTCTCTTCTCCCCCTTCCTCTTTCTCCCCTTCCCTTCCTCTCTCTCCCTCTCTTGCACTCTGGATTGTTCTCTCTCTCACTCTCTTCTTTCCTCCCTCTTTCTCTCCCTCTTTCTCACACACTGTCTCCCTTCCTCCCTCCTTCCCTCCTTCTTTCTCACACACTCTCTATTCCTTCCTCTCCCTCTCTATCCTTCTCTCCCTGTCCCACATTCTCACCCTCTCTCCCTCTCTCGTCTCTTGCTCTCTATTGATCTCCCTCTCTCTCCATCCCTTTTCCTCTCTCTTCATCTCCCTCTCTCTCCCTCCCACCCTCTCTCTCCCTCTCTCCCCTTTCTCCCTCTCTCCCCTCTCTCTCTCACTTTTCCTCCTCCCTCTTTACCTCTCTCTATATATCTCTCATTCTCTCTTTTGCTTCCTCTCTACCTCCCCCTCTCTCTTTGTCCCTCTCCTACACTCTCCCTTGCTCTCTCCCCCTCGTCTCTCTCTTCTCTTCTTTGTTTCTCTCCCTCTCCCTCGGCTACCCATTCCTCCTCTAACTCCCTCTCTCTTTTAATTACTTTCTTCATCTCTTTCTCTCTCTCTTCATCTAACTCTATCTCTCTCCCTCACTCTTTTTCTCTTCATCTCACACTTTCTCTCCTTCTCTATCTCTTTCTAGATGGTAAGAGAGATAAAGGGAGAGAGGGAGAAAGAAAGAGGGGAAGGGAGAGGGAGCGAAAGAGGGAGAGAGATAAGGAGAGATAGAGAGAAAGGAAGAGAGAGATGGAGAGAGAGGGAGAAAGAGGAAGAGAGTGAGATAGAGGGGAGAAAAGATATAGGAAGTGCGATAGAGAGGAAGAGGGAGATGAGGAGATAGAAAAAGAGGGAGGGAGAGAGGGAGAGGGGGAGAGAGAGGGTAGAGAGGGAAAAGGGAGAGAAGGAGTGAGGGAGAGAGAGGGAAGGGAGAGGGAGAGAGGGAGTGGGAGAGAGAGATGCGGAGATGGGTAAGGAAAGAGAGAGTGGCGGAGAGGGAGAAGAAAAAGAGGGAGGGAGTGAAAGAAAAAGAAAGAGAGTGAGAAAGAGAGGAAAGGAAAAGGAAAGAGTAAGATAGAGAGGGAGAAGGAAAGAGAGGAAGGGAGAGGAAGAGAAAGAAAAGAGAGACGAAAAAAGAGAAAGAGAGAAGGAAAGTGACTTGGAGAGAGAGAGGGAAGATAGAGAGGAAGGAGAGAGAAGGATAAAGAGGGATAGAAGAAGGAGAAAAGGCAAGAAAAAGAGGGAGAGAGTGAGAGATAGGGAGAGATGGAGAGAGATAGAGAGGGGGAGAGGGAGAGGGAGAAAAAGAAAGAGTATGGAGAAAGAGAGAGGAGAGAGAGGGAGAGGGACAAATGAAAAGAGGGAGAGAGAGGGGGATAAAGAGGGGGAGAGAGGGAGAAGTAGGAAAAGAGGAAGACGGATGTAAAAAGAGAGGGAAAAGGAGAGATGGAAAGAGGGGAAAAGAGTTAATGGGGTGAGAGAGAGAGGGACGAGAGAGAACTGATAGGGATGAAGAGGGAGAGCAAAAGAGGTAAGGGAGAGAATGAGTGATAGAGAGATAGAGAGGGTAAAAGAGAGATAGAGAGAGAAGGAAAGAGAAGTAAGAGAGATAGATAAGGGAGAAAGAGGAAGAGATAGAGAGATCATAGAGAGAGAGAGTCCGAGTGGGAGAGAAAGGGAGAGGAAGAGGGAGAGTGGGAGAGAGTGGGAGATGAAAGGAAATAAGAGAGAGGGAAAGGGAGAGAGATCATGGAAAAGAGAGTGTTAGTGGGAGAGAGAGGGAGAGAAAGAGGGAGAGAGAGGGAGTAAGATAGAGAGTGAGAGAGATATAGGGAAAGAAAGAGATGGTAAGTGAGAGGGAGATGTTGGGAGAGAGGGAGAGCGAAATAGGTGAGAGAGAGAGGTAAAGAGGGTTATAGAGAGGTAGGGAAAGAGGGAGAGAGGAAAGGAGAGAGGGGAAGAGGGAGAGATATGGACACATAAAGGAAGGGAGAGAGGGAAAGATCAAGAAAGAGAAATAGAGAGAGAGAGGGGGAGAGAGGTAGAGAGCGTGGGAGGGAGAGAGGGAAAGAGGTAGAAGGAGGGAGGGAGGGTGATATAGAGGGAGAAAGGGAGAGAAATAAAGCAAACAAGAGAGATACAGGGGAAAAGAGAAAGAGAGAGGGGTAAAGAGAAAAGAAAAAGAGAAAGAGTAGAAGGGAGAGAGAGAGAGGAAGAGTGATAGGATGTGGAGAGAGAGTTTGGGAGAGAAAAAGAGTAAAGGGAGAGAGTTTATAGGAGAGAGAGAGGGAGAGAGAGAGGAAGGGAGAGAGGGAGAGAGAGAGAGAGGGAGGAGAGAGGGTGGGAGAAAGAAAGAAAGAGGGAGAGAGAGAGCAAGAGAGAGGAAGAGAGGGAAAAGAAAGGGGAAAGAAGAAATGAAAGAGGGAGAGAGATAGGGAAAGGGAGAGTTTGAAAGATAGAGGAGAAAGAAGGAGAAGGGAGTGCATAGGATAAGGAAGAGAGAGGAAGGGAGAGAAATAGAGAGCATGAGAGAGAGGAAGAGAGAAAAAAGACAATGAAGTGGGAAGGGGAGATAGAGGGAGAGATTAAAAGAGAGAAAGGAAGAGAAGGGGTGAGGGGGAAAAAGGGAAAGAGCGGAGAGAGATAGGGGTATAAAGGGAGGAAAAAGGGAGAGAGAGTCAAAGAGAGGGAGAGAAAGAGTGAGAGAATAAGAGGGAAAGAGATTAGGAGATGGAGAGAGGAGGAAGAGAGGGATAAAAAGAAAAGAGAGAGAGGAAGGGAGCAAGTGAGAGAGAGGGAAAGAGAGAGGGGGAGAGAGAGAGTAGCGAGAGATCGAGGGAGAAGGGGTAGGACCGAAAAAGATAGAGAGAGAGGAAAAGGGAGAGTGAGTGAGGGAAAGAGAGGAAGAGGGATAGGGGGATAGAGTGAGGAAGAAAGAAAATGAGAAGAGAGAGAGAATAGGGAGATAGAGGGAGAGACATAAAAAAGGAGAGAGGGAGGCGGATTAGGAGAGATAAGGTGAGAGGGAGAGAGACAAGGGAGAGAAAGAAGGGAGAGAGAGGGAGGGATAGAGAGAAGCAAAGAGAGATAGAAAGAGAAAGAGGGGATAGAGATCGGGAGAGGGAGAGATAGAAAGAGGGAGAGGGAGAGAGAGAGAGAGTAAGAGAAAGAGATGAAGGGAGAGAGAGGGAGAGAGAGTAAGAGAAAGAGATGAAGGGAGAGAGAGGGAGAGAGAGTAAGAGAAAGAGATGAAGGTAGAGAGAGGGAGAGAGAGAGCCTAAAAGAGGGAGGGAAAGGGAGAGAGAGGGAGGGAGAGGAAAGGAAAAGAGAAAGCAAGATAGTGAGGAAGAGTAAGAAGGGAGAGAGAGTAAGAGCACGAGGGGGAAAGAGGGGGAGAGAGAGGGAGAGGGAGAAAGGGAGAGATAAAGAGAAAGGAAGAGAGGGAAAGAGAGGGAGAGGGAGAGATAGAGGGGGAGTGAGAGATAGAGAGGAGGAGGGAGAGCGAGAGAGACGAAGAGGGAGAGGAGAGAGGGAGAAAGGGAGAGGAATTAGGAGATAAAGGGAATAAAAAAGTAAGAGAGTGAGAGATAAAAAGAGAGAGGGGGAGAGGGAGAGAGAAGGAGAGTATGAATAAGGATGAGAGAGATGAGGAGAGGGAGAGGGAGGGATAGAGATACCGAGAAGGAGAGAGAGAGGGAGAGAGAGGGAGGGTGAGAGAGAGGAGGAGCGAGACGAGAGGGAGTACGAGAGAAAGAGGGGGAGAGAAAGGGAAATTCAAAAGGATAGAGAAGGAGGGAAGTAAAGATAAGGAGATGGAAATGGAGAGAGGGAGGGATAGAGAAAGAGATAGAGAGAGGGAGAGAAGGAGGGAGAGGGAGAAAGAGAGAGTGGGAGAGATAGCGAGAGAGAAGAGAGAGTGGGACAGAGAGAGAGTGAAGGAGAAAAAGGGAGAGATATGGAGATAAAGGGAGAGGGAAAGAGAGAGGTAGAGAGGGAATGAGAGATGGAGAGGAAGAGGGATAGAGAGAGAAGGAGAGAGGGAGAGGGGAGAGGGAAAGGGGAGAGGGAGAGAGGGAAGGGCTGGGAGAGATTAGGAGATAGATGAAGAGTAAGAGAGAGAGAGACTTAAAGTGAGAAAAAGAGGAAAGGAGAGAGTAGAGAGAGAGAGAGTGGAAGAGAGGGAGAGATAAAGGGAGAGAGTGGGAGAGAGGGTGAGAAAAAGAGAGAGAGAGAGAGGGAGGAGAAAAAGGAAGATAGATGGAGATAAAGGGAGGGAGAGAGAGTGATAGAGGAAGGAAGAAAGAGGGGGAGAGATACAATGAGAGATTAAGAGAGAGGGAGAGGGAGAGATATGGAGAGAGAAAGGTAGAAAGAGTGAGGAAGGGAGAGGGAGAAAGAGAGCAAGAGAGAGATGGATAGGAAGAGTGAGAGAGGGAGGGAGGGGAAGAGAGGGGGAGAGATAGAGGGATGAGGGAGAGGGAAAGAGAGGGAGTGGGGGAGATGGATGTGTGAGAAAGAAAGGGGTAAGAGAGAGTGAGAGAGAGAGAGGAAGATAAAAAGGAGGAAGAGAGAAAGGAGGGGAGAGAGAGGGAGGGACGGGGAGATTGAGAGAGGGGGAGAGAGTAAGGAAAGGAGAGAGGGAGAGAGAGTTTGAGTGGGAGAGAGGGAGAGAGATAGAAATAAGGGGAGAGAGGGAGAGGAAGGAGGCAGAGAGAGCTGGAGAGAGGTAGAGGAAGGAAGAGAGAGGCATAAAGGGTAGGAGAAAAAGAGAGAGGGAAAGAGGGTGAGATGATAGAGAAAAGGAGTAGGAGAGAGAGAAATTAAGGGAGAGGGAGAGAGGGTTAAAGGACAGGATAAAGAGATGGAAAGAGAGAAAGAGAGGGGGAGAGAGAGATAGAGAGAGAGTGAGAGAGAGAAAGAGAGAGGAAAAGATAGAAAAAGAGGAACAGAGAGAGATGGAGAGAGAAAGAGTGAGAGAGAGAAAGAGAGGGAGGGAGACTAGGAGTAGGGTGGAGAAAGGTAGAGAGAGGAAGAAAGGGAGAAGAGGGACGAGAGAGAGGAAAAATTGAAAAAGTTAGAGAGAAATTGAGGGGAAGAGAGGGAGAGAGGGAGTATGAGAGGGAAAGAGATAGCAATAGTGAGGTAGAGAGAGAAAGAAAGGAAGGGCAAGAGAGAATGAGAGAGAGAGGGGCAAGGGAGAGAGCGGAAGATTGGGAGAGCGAGAGAAAAGAGAGGAAGAGGGAGCAATGAGAGAGGAAAAGAGTGGGAGAGGGATAGAGAAAGAAAGAGAGAGAAAGAGGGAGAGGCGGATAGAGGTAGAGGAAGAGAAAGATACAGGGAGAGAGGGAGAGAGAGGGAGGGAGGGAGACTGAAAGAGGGAAAGATGGAGAGAGAGAGGGAGAGATGAAGAGAGAGAAGGAGAGTGAGAAGGAGAAAACAAGCAAGTGAGGAAAAGAGAGAGAGGGACGAATGAGAGAGGGTGAGGGAGAGGGAGGGAAGGATAGTTAGGGAGAGAGAAAGGGAGATAGGAAGAGAGAGGGAGAGTGATAGAGGGAGAGAGGAGAGAAAAAGAGAAAGAGAGAGAGGGGCAAGGATAACTAAATAGTGAGAGGGAGAGGGAGAGGGAGAGACGTATACGGGGAAAGAAGAGGCGGAGAGATGGAGTGACGAGAGGGGGAAAAAGGAGAGATAAGGAGGTGAAGAGAGGGGGAGAGAGAGCTAAAGGGAGTGTGAGAGGATAAAGGTCGAGGGAGAGAGCAAAAGAGATAGAGGGTGAGAGAGAGTAAGAGAAAAAGAGAGGGAGGGAGAGAATAAGGGAGGGTGAGGTAGGGTAAAGGAGGGAGAGGGAGAGAGTGTGAGATAGAGAGAGACAAAGATAGAGTTCCAAAAGACAGAGAGAGAGAGAGGCAGAGAGTGGGAGGCAAAGAGCTAAAGGGAGGGATAAAGAGAGGAAAGGATATAAAGAGGAAGAGAAAAGGGAGAGAGAAAGTATGAGAGAGAGGGAGAGAGGGTGAGAAAGGGATCTGGAGAGAGGGAGAGAGGAAGGGAAGGGGAAAGGGAGAGGACGAGGGCGAGGGAGGGAGAGAGGGAGAGGGAGAGGGTGAGTGGCAGAGAGAAAAGGAGATAAGGAAGGATAGAGAGAGTGCGGGAGGGAGAGAGAGGAAGTAGGGGAGAGAAAGAAAGAGAGGAAAAAGAGAGGGAGAGGGAGAAAGAGTAGGAGAGAGAGGGAAAAAGGAAGGGATGAAGAGGAAGAGAGAGGAAGGGAGAGAGAGGGATAGAGGGTAGGAGAAAGAGGGAGAGGGAAAGAGGGTGAGATAGATAGAGAAAAGGAGTAGGAGAGAGAGAAATTAAGGGAGAGGGAGAGAGAGGTTAAAGGATAGATAAAGAGAGGGAAAGAGAGGGGGAGAGAGAGAATGAGAGAGAGAAAGAGAGAGGGAAAGATAGAAAGAGAGGGAGAGTGAGAGATGGAGAGAGAAAGAGATAGGGAGAGAGGGAGGGAGGGAGACAAGGGGTAGGGTGGAAAAAGGTAGAGAGAGGAAGAAAGGGAGAAAGAGGGAGAGATGGAGAGGAAAAATCAGAAGAGTTAGAGAGAGATTGAGGGGAAGAGAGGGAGAGAAGGAGTATGAGAGGGAAAGAGATAGCGATAGCGAGGTAGAGAGAGAAAGAAAGGAAGGGTGAGAGAGAAGGAGAGAGAGGGGGGCAAGGGAGATAGAGAGAGGGAGAGAGAGGAAGATTGAGAGAGTAAGAGAAAAAGAGAGGGAGAGGGAGCAATGAGAGAGGAAAAGAGTGGGAGAGGGATAGATAAAGAAAGTGAGAGAAAGAGGGAGAGGGAGATAGAGGCGAGAGGGAGAGAAAGATAAAGGGAGAGAGGGAGAGAGAGGGAGGGAGGAGACTAAAAGAGGGAGAGATGGAGAGAGAGAGGAGAGATGAAGAGAGAGAAGGAGAGTGAGAGAGAGAAAAAGAGCAAGAGAGGAAGAGGGAGAGAGAGACACAGAATAAGAGAGGGTGAGGGAGAAGGAGGGAAGGATAGATAGGGAGAGAGAGAAGGAGAGAGGAAGAGAGAGGGAGAGTGACAAAGGGAGAGAGGATAGAAAAGGAGAAAGAGATAAAGGGGCAAGGATAACTAGATAGTGGAAGGGAGAGGGAAAGGGAGGGAGAGAGAGTGAGATAGAGAGAGATAGAGATAGAGTTTGAGAAAGAGAGAGAGGGAGGTAAAGAGTGGGAGGCAAAGAGCTAAAGGGAGGGATAAAGAGAGGAAAGGATATAAAGAGGAAGAGAAAAAGGAAAGATAAAGGATGAGAGAGAGGGAGAGAGGGTGAGAAAGGGATCGAGAGGGAGGGAGAGAGGAAGGGAAGGGGAGAGGGAGAGGATGAGGGGTGAGGGAGGGAGAGAGGGAGAGGGAGAGGGTGTGTAGGAGAGAGAAGAGGAGATAGGGAAGGATAAAGAGAGTGAGGGAGGGAGAGAGAGCAAATAGGGGAGAGAAAGAAAGAGAGAGGGAAAGAGAGAGGGAGAGGGAGAGAGAGGGAAAAAGGAAGGGATGAAGAGGAAGAGAGAGGAAGGGAGAGAGAGCAAGAGGGAGAAAGAAGGAGAGATAAAGAGGGAGAGGGAGAGGGAGAGAGAAAGGAAGAGGGAAAGAGGGAAAATGGGGGAGAGGGAGAGGGAGAGGGGGATAGAGGAAGAAGCAGAGAGAGGGAAAGTGAAAGAGAAGAGGGAGGTAAAGGGAGAAAGGGGGAGGGAGAGGGATAAAGAGGGAGATAGGGATAGAAAGGAGGAGTGAGAGGGAGAAGGAGAGAGAGGGGGAGGGAGAGATAGAAGGAGTGTGAGAGGGAGAGAAAGATCAAGAGCAAAGGAGAGAGAGAAAGAAAGGGAGCATGAGAAGGGAGAGGGAGAGAGGAGAGGGAGAGGGAGAGGGAGAGGGAGAGGGAGAGGGAGGGGGAAGGGATAGAGTGGGACGAGAGAGAGCGAAAGTGAGTGAGGGGGAGAGAGGGAGAGGGAAGTAAAAGAGTGAGAGACAAAAGGGAGATGAAGAAAGGGAGTCCGAGAGAGAGGAAGAGATGGAGAGACAAAGAGATAGAGAGCGAGACGACTCGAGTGATGGAGAAAAGGAGAGGAAGAGGGAGAGAGAGAGGGAAAGGAAGAGAAAAAGAGTAAGAATGAGAGAGAGTGAACGAGATAGAGTGGGATAGAAAGAGACAAGGAGAGGGAGAGGGAGGAAGGGAGGGAGAGAGAGATGGAGATAGAGAGAGCAAGAGAGAAGGGTAGATAGAGAGAAAGAGTGAGAGGGAGAGAAAGAGCTAGAGGGAGGGAGAGAGAGAGGAAATGGAAGGAGAGAGTTAGAGAGTAGGGAGATAAAGAGAGCAAGAGTGAGAGAGATACGGAGAGGGAGAGGGAGAGAGGCAAAAAGAGGGAAAGCGGAGAGGGAGAGAGGCAAAAAGAGGGAAAAGGAGAGGGAGAGAGGCAAAAAGAGGGAAAGGGAGAGGGAGAGAGAGATAGAGGGAGAGAGAGGAAAGGAAAAGAGAGATAAGGAGGAAGAGAAAGTGGGAGAGAGAGAGCTGGAGGGAGTGCGAGAGAATAGAGGAAAAGGAAGAGAGAAGGAGAGAGTGTGAAGGAGGAAGGGAGAGAGAGGGAAAAAAGAAGGGAAAGAAAGGGAGAGAGATGGAGTGATTGGGAGAGAGTGGGAGACAAACAGCTAGAGGGAAGGACAAAGAGAGGGAGGGATATATAGAGGGAGAGAGAAAGGAAGAGAGAAAAGGATAGCAAGAGAGAGAGTGAGAGAGGAAGAGAGAGTAAAGGAGAGTGAGTGAGTGAGAGAGGAAGAGAGAGTAAAGGAGAGAGGTAGAGAGGGAGAGAGATAGGGTAAGAGAGGAAGAGAGAGAGGGAGAGGGAGGGAGAGAGAGAGTGAGGGAGAGATAGAAAAAGTGAGAATTGGAGAGGGAGAGGGAGAGAGAGAGAAAGGAAGAGAGGGAGAGAGAGGAGGAGAAAGTGAGAGATAGAGAGAGCAAGGGAGGGAGTGAGAGCAAGAAGGAGAGAGAGAGGGAGAGATAGAGAGAGGTAGAGGGAGTGACATAGAGGGAGAGAGTTAGAAAGGGAAAGGGAGAGGGAAATGAGGGAGAGAGAGTGAGAGAAAGAGATAGGGAGTGAGGAAGAGGGAGAGAGAAAGAAAGGGAGAGGGATAGGGATAGGGCTAGAGAAGGAGTGAGAAAACGAGAGAGAGTGAGAGAGGGAGATTGGAAGAGGGATAAAGAATGAGGGAGAGAGAAAGAGAGTGAGTGAGAGCGAAATAGGGAGAGAGATAATGAGAGAGAGGGGAGAGAGAAAAAGTGTATTGAGAGAACTACACGATGATAGATAGAGAAAGGGAGAAAAAGAGAAGGAAGGGGAGAGTGAGTGAGTGGTAGAGAGAGGGAAAGGGAGAGAGGTAGAGAGAGAGAGAGAGAAGTAGTGGGAGGTAAAAAGAGAAAGAGAGGGATAGAGGGATAGAGGAATAGAGAGAAAGGGTGGGGGAGAGAGGGAGAGGGTGAGAGGGTGAGAGAGATAGAGAAAGAGAGAGGGAGAGAGAAATAGAGGAAGAGGAGAGGGAAAGTAGGAGAGAGAGGGAGAAAAGGAGAGAGAGTGTGAGACGAGCGAGGGTGGGAGAGAGAGTTAGAGAAAGAGAGAGGAAGAGAGGGAAAGGGTAGGGAGGATAGAGGGAGAGAGGGACGTAGGTAGGGAGGGAGAGAGAGAGGTAGTGAGGGAGTGGGAAAGAGAGTGAGACAGAATAAGAGTGAGAAGGAAAGGGAGAGAGTGAGGGAGCGAGAAAGGAAGAGAGAGGAAGAGAGTGGGAGAGTGAGTGAGAGAGAGAGAGGGAGAGAGGAAGAGTGGGAGAGAGAGGGAAAAAACAAGGGAGAATGAGAGATAATGGGGAGAGAGGGAGAGGGAGAGTGGGGATAGGGAGAGATAGCAAGGGAGAGTGAGACTTAGAGAGAGGGAGATGAGGAGAGGGAAAGAGAGGGGAAGAGATTAAGGGAGAAGGAGAGGAGGGAGGTAGAGAGGGAGAGAGAGGAAGAGAAGAGGAGAGAGTAGAGAGCAAGAGAGAGGGAGAGATTGGGAGATAGAGAAAGGGGAGAGGGAGAGGGAGAGAGGGAGGGAGGGGAAGAGGGAGAGAGAAAAAGAGAGGGGAAAAGAGGGAGAGAGAGAAAGAAAGAGAGAGATAGAAGGAGAGGGAGTGAGAGAAAGAGGCGAAGGGAGATTGAGAGAGAGGGAAAGAGGAAAAGTAAGAGAGAGGGAGAGGGAGAGGTTAAGAGAGATAGAGAGAGTGAAAGAGGGAGAGATGGGTAAGAGTGATAGGGGAGAGAGGGGAGAAAGACAAAAAGGAGAAGAGGGAGTTGAATAAAGAGAAAGAGAGAGGGAGGGATGGGAGAGAAAGAGAGGGAGAAAGGAATAGGGAGAGATAGAGGGGAGAGAGCAAGAGAAAGAGGGAGGGAGAGAACTAGAGGGAAGGAGAAAGAAAGAGAAAGAGGCCTGAGAGGATGAGAGAGAGGGGAGAGCAAGAGAGAGGGAAGAAGAGATGAGAGAAGGAGAACTTGATGAATTTAGAGGGAGAGAAAGTGAAAACTCCCTTTCTCACTCTCTCTCCCCCATTCTCAATCTCCCCTCTTGCTCTCTCTTCCCCCTCTCCCTCTCTCTTTCTTATGTTTACCTTCCTCTCCCTCTCTCTCCTTCTCCCTATCTCCCCTCTTTCTTTGATCCTTTCTCCCTCTCTTAGTCCTTCCATCTATCTCCCTCTATATCTTCCACCCTTTCCCTCATTCTCCCACTCTCCCTCTACCTCCCTTTATCTCCCTCTCCCTCTCTCCCTCTCTCTTCCTTTCTCTCCCTCTCCCTCTTACTCTCTCCCTTCCTCTCTCCCTCTCTATATCTCTCTTCAACCTCTCCCTATCCCTCTTTCTCTCCTTCTCTCCCCATCTCTCTCTCACTCTCTTTCTCTCTCTCACCCCTCTCTTACCTTCTTCCTTCTCTCCCTCTCTCCCTCTTTCTCTCCCTTTCTCGCCCTCTTTTTCTTTCTTTCTATCTCTCTTCCTCCATTGCTCTCACACTCTCTCTCTCCCACTCTCTATCCTTATCTCGCTCTTTCTCCCTATTTCTCTCTTTCTCCTTCTCTCCCTTTCTCTTATCTCTCTTTCTCTCCTTCTTTCCCTCTCCCTCTCCCTCTGTCTTTCTTTCACTCTCTTACCCCTTTTCTTCCTTTCTCTCTCCCTCCTTCTCCCTCTCTTTCTTTATAGCTCATGTTCTCTTTCCCTCTCTTTCCCTCAATCTTTATCCCTCTACCTCTCTATCCGTCAACATCTCTCTTTCCGTTCCTCACTCCTCTCTCAACATCTCTCTTTCTATCCCCCTTCCCCTCTCTCTCTCTCCCTCTCCCTCTCCCTCTCTCTATGCCTCTCTTGTCCCCTACTCATTCTCTCTCTTTTCCTCTCTCGCCTTTCCTCTTTCCCTCTCTCACTACCTTTTTCTACCCTCTCTCTCTCTTTGTCTCTCCCCCACTCTCTCCCCCTTCTCTTTCACCCTTTCTCCCTCTTTTTCTCTTCCTATCTCTCCCTTTCTCCTCTATGTCTCTATCCTTCTCTCTCCCTCTTTCTCCCTTACTCTCCCTCCCTCCCTCTCCCTCTCTCTATCTTCCTCTCTCTCTCTCCCTTTCCCTCTTTGCCTCTCCATCTCCCTCTCTAACTCTCTTCTCTCTCCCTCTTTCACTCTTTCTCTTTCTATATATTTATATATCTTTCTCTCCCCTTCTCTCCCACTCTCTTGCTTTTCCTCTCCCTCTTTCTCTATCTTCCTCTCTCTCTCCTTTTCCCTCTTTGCCTCTCTCTCTCCCTCTCTACCTCTCTTCTCTCTCCCTCTTTCACTCTTTCTCTTCCTATATATTTATATATCTTTCTCTCCCCTTCTCTCCCACTCTCTTACTTTTCCTCTCCCTCTCTCTCTCCCCTTCCTAATTTCCATCTCTCTCTCGCCTTACTATTTCTCTTCCTTACTTTCTCCCTCATTTTTTCCATCTCTCCATCTCTATCTCCTTTTCTCTCTCCCTTCCTAATTTCCATCTCTCTCTCACCTTACTATTTCTCTTCCTTGCTTTCTCCCTCATTTTCTTCCATCTCTCCATCTCTCTCTCCCTCTCTCTCACCCTCTTTCCTGCTTTTTTCTCTTTCTCTTGCTCTCTATCTCCCTCTCACTCCCTCCTCCAATCTCTTCCTCACTCTCTATCTCCCTCTCTCTTTCCCTCTCCCTTTCCTCCTCTTTCTCTCCCTCCCTCTCCCTCTCCCTTTCTCCCATCACTCCTCTCTCTCCCTCTCTTTTTCTCTTTATTACTTTCTCTCTTCCTCTCTCCCTATCTCTTTCTCCTTCTTCCTCTCTCTCCCTTTCCTACTCTGTCCTCTTCTCTCCCTATCTCTTTCTTTGCCACTCTCACCCCCTTACGCTCTCCTTATTTCTCTTCGTTTCTCCCTCCATCTCTCCTCCTCTCTCTCTCTCTCTTTTTTACTCTCTCTTTTTTTCTCCTTCTATCCCTCTCTCTCTCTTTTCTACCCTCTCCCTCTCTCTATCACTCTCCCTTTTTCTCTCTCCCCTCCCTTCTCACCCTCCCTCTCCTTCTCTCTCCCACTATCTTTATCTTCTTCTCTTTCTCTCAATCTCTATCTGTCTCCCTCTCCCTCTCTTTTCCTTTGTCTCTCCCTCCATTTCCCTCCCTCTCTCTCCCTTGTCCCTCTACCTCTCTTTTTCTCTCTCTCTCCCCCTATCTCTCTTCTTCTCCTTCTCCTCTCTTTTCCTCTCCCTCTTTCTATCCCTTTCTCCCTTCCTTTCTCTCCCTCTCTTTCTCCTTTTTCCCTCTCTCTCGATCTCTCTCTATCCCTCTCCCTCCTCGTCCCTCTCCTTAATACCTGTCACTCCCTTTCCTTCCCTCACTCTATCTCCCTCCCTCTCTCTTTCTTTCTCCATCTCTCCCTTCTCTCCATCTTCCTTTCCCTCTTTCTTCCTCTCTACCTCTCTCTCCCTCTCCCTCTCCCTCTCCCTCTCCATCTCCCTTTCTCCCCCTCCATCCCTCTCCCTCTTTTAATTTATCCCTCTCCATCTCTCCTCACTCTCTCCATTGCTCTCTCTCTCTCTTTCTTTCCTATTCTCTCTCCCACTCTATCCCTCTCCTTCTCTCCTTCTCTCACCAGCTCTCTCCCTATCCTTCTATATCTCTTTCCCTTTCTCTCTCCACTACCCTTTCTATTTCCCTCCTCTCTCTCTCCCCTCTCTCTCCTCTATTTCTCTTTCTTACTCTCTCCTTTTCACCGCTTCTTCTTTAACTCTCTCCCCATCTCTCACTCCCCCTCTCTTTCTCTCCCTCTCCTCCTCTTTCTCTCTTCATCTTTTCCTCTCTCTCTCCCCCTCCATCCTTCACCCTCCCTCCCTTTCTCACTCACCCTCTTTCCCTCCCTTTCTGTTCCCTTCTCTCTCCCTCCCTCTCTATTAATCTTTTTCTCTCTCTATCTCTCCTTCTAAATTTTAATATCCCTTTCGATCTCTCTCTTGCTTTTCCTCTCTTCCCCTCTCTCTCTCTTCCTCTCTTTCTCCCTCTCTCCCCTATTCTCGGTCCCTCTCTCTCCTACTCTTTCCATTTCTCCCTCTGTTTCTCTCCCTATCATTCTCTCTCCATCTCTCTTTCTCTCTCCCTCTCTTTCCTTTTCCTCCCTCTCTAACTTCCCCT